>CM029626.1:15114476-15400234 GCA_017311315.1 Dendrocalamus latiflorus
CAGTTTGATTCGATTTGGAGCCCTTCTTGTGAAATCATGTTTCTAGGTGTCGTCGGTATGAATCTGGATAGTAAACTTAGAAGCACCCCCGGTCGGATGCGGAGACCACTGAGGGTGCGAAAGGACCCAAGGAGAAGCACTCTAAACCAAGTGTATTCATATGAGTGTTCTAGGGTTACAAAAATTGTCCCCCCTTCTCACATTACAAGGGATCCTATTTATAGGGGAGAGAGAGGCGGGAATGTGAAGTTACAAGTTTACTCTCAGGGCCTAGCTTACTCCTAGGGGTTTCTACATCATTTGCCCTATGTGGGCTCTACCACGTCCGAGGCTCCAGGGTCAGTCTGGGGCCGGCCCTGCGCACCTCGCCTGGGGTTGGCCTCGGACCCTTCGGGGCCGGCCTTGTGAACTTCGTTTGGGGTTAGCTCTGAACCCTTTTGGGGTTGGCCTCGTGTACCTCGCCCGGGGTTGGCCTCGCGTACCTCGCCCGGGGTTGACCCTGGACCCTTCCAGGGTTGACCTTGTGCACCTTACCTATGGTTGACTTGGGGACTTAGCTCGAGGTAAATCCTCCAACGGGGTGCCATCGCTCCCACATGGTCGTGGGCCTGAGGTAGCATGGGGACCCTCCCCCAATAGTAGCCCCTCACCGATTTGAGTGGTCGTTAACCGCCCACCCAGGCCGGTGCACCGACTTGCAATAGGGTTGGCGCGCTACCTCAGGTCGACGATCCCACTAGTAGACTACAAGATATTCTGATAACATGTTAAAATACCTTAGTCCTTGCACAAACCTTGGACGATAGTTCGCACCCGCGCCTCCGAGTGGGGTTCCCCCGGTGTTCTCCAAAGGGTCGTTACCCTGCTCAGTCGATTTTGGGTCGCATTGGGGAAGTTCACCATTGCACAGAAGGGCGTAGGGTCGTGAATAGTTATGGAGTCAAGCATTGATTGCCTAGATGTCAAAGTTACATGGAGGTGCGGGTTAGGACTTAGCCAAAAGAAGTGCCTCATGAAGTTAGTTCTCGACCCATGGCGTTCGGGAGGTGAAGGTATGAGCGGGAGTACCACACTCGTCTTGCTTAGAGATGGCCACTGAAGGACGATAGAACCTAGGGGTGTGAAAGTTTGACCCATGCAAACATGCTAGAAATGAGTGCCTAACTTGTTGGTTCAAGATGCACGGAGTCCTTGGGTAATCGAGTCATTTCATGAACTCATTGAGATGGGCGTGGATATACCGTTGGCCCAGGGTGCAATGGAGCTTCAAGGCTTATGAAACTGACTAGGGTGTATGCATCCTTATGCATAGGCTCGATTGGCAATGCCGAGTTGGACGACATCTTGAGACGTGATCGATGCATGCCAACATGACAAGATGTTCATGGTCGGTGAGCGTACCCAAGACTAGCTTGATGGGGTCCAACCTACAAGGTGAGTGGATATGCGTTAAGCCATTACCTGCTCGGCCCGACGAGGCATGATGCTAGAAGCTTGGAGGCATGCCATGCACTTGGTTCGCGGAGGCATGGTCCATGAAGCACGGGGTGCCCAACGTGAATCTATGATCTATTGAGGGATGCCCCTGGAGGCTAATCACACCAAGTAGAGGTGATGTGCTGGCGCTTGTTGATGTAAAGCAATCAATCCAATAGACGCACATGACCGAGGAGATGTCGATAGATCAAGCTGAGTTTGGTAGAGGGAATACCCTATATGCCAAGTCATGTCATGTGAAGTTGAAGCCATTGGGGAATGTTGCCCCTTACTAGGCAAACTAACCTGACGACTATGAGTGCACTCGGGCATGAAGTACTAGGGACTAACGAAGTTCTAGATGCCCAACTTGCTTTAGGTATAACCTCATGAGGAGTTATTGACTTACTGAGGACCGGCCTTTGAGGTGAGGAGATATGCACCCGAACAAAAGGTAGTCAATTTGTCGGAGCCTATGTGGTGACTCATTGAGGCATTGACTACGAGGCACGGAATACTCCGCAAGTCAGGGCATGGACCTCGCTAGGAGGAGGTGATTTGGTTATCTGTAAAGCTAGAGAGAGTCTATGGTCGGGAAGACGCAATCAAGGCGAAGCAAAGTTTAGCTAAGGGGAAGCAATCAAGACCGATCAAGCCATGTGGGGTAAAGCCATTGCTCTCAAGACAATCAAAAAGCTTCACCGACATGCTGGAAGGGCCAAGGCAACGGACGCAGTGAGCCACCTTCTCGGGAGTGACGCTAACCTTGTCTTTTAGCAAGCACAAACTTGGTTTAGGGGGTGGCGTCCTAGAGGACTAGGAAGACGATGGCACCAGGACTAGATCTACTGTCCCTAGCCTGGACTTGCAACCGATGCACGGTAGGGTTGAAGCTGAGGCGGCACCCAAGACCGTTGTAGGTGGAACCCACTGGATCAAGCCCAAATAGTAGTAGCAGTGGTGGAGTCGACTCGAGTTAGGGTGGTGGTGCGCGGTGGACGTCGAGCCCAGATGATGGCGCGTGTCTCCCATTAGGGAAAACTTGGCGTTCAGGACTCATTTTTGTGCGGGAGGAATGATGGCTCGTGCCTCGGCTGGTACGACGCAAAGCCAAGATACCCAAAGTTTATCCTGTGACCGCCCGACCTTCTCTGGTAAGAATGTATAGGGGTCATAACTGAAGGACTACGGGTAGGCTACGCTAGCGCAAATTAAAAAAATTCTACCCATAAACCAAGATCACTGCAGTTATAGATCACGGAATTACCACTAGACGCGCAGGTGCGGAATGATGCAGCACATCGGGGCAGAGTAGTCGTACTACGTCGATGCAGCACGTCGGGGCAGAGTAGTCGTACTACTTCCTCGTCCACGTCTAGGCGTCCCACGTACAACTCCTCTATTGCGGTTCGTCCAAAACGCTACAGATGCAGCGCCGCCAAAAGGTATCCACACGTACGGGAGGAAGCGACGCACGCCGGATTACTAGATCCGCGCGAGCGCCCAGGGCGTGGGAGGGGTGGCGGCCAGGGTTTGAGGATGTCATGAAAAAACTCTCCTCTCTTGTGCGCCCTTGCCCTTCTTTTATAGACGTCCTCACAATGGGCTTCTACGAATGGAGGCCCATTAGGACTCAATACCCAGTCTAACCCGGATCCAATCCGAATTAGGCTTCAGCCCTTAAGTGTGTGACCCTATAGGTTCACGTATGTTTAGACATGACGCGAGTACACATACTTGGTCAATAGTTGGCAGTGGCCTCTAGCAAGACGTGCCAACTCCTAAACATACACAAAGATCATATCGGACGAACCATCACAACTTTATGTACATGCCAATCCCTTTGCCTCACGATATTTGGTCGAGCTCCAAGCTGACCACTCTTTCTCGATCCTGTGATCCGGAATCCCTTACTAGGTTAACTCTTAACCTTAAGTAGCATGGCCATGCATTTCTGGATCCGATCACTCGAGGGGCCCAGAGATATCTCTCTCAGATAGAGAGGGGCAAATCCCATCTCGACTGACCATGCCTCGCAGCATGCTTCATGACAAACCCGAAAACTACCTTTATAACTACCCATTTACGGAGTAGCGTTTGATAGCCCCTAAGTAGGTCGATTCACATCTCAAGTACATGCGACAATCTCAGGTCTAAGGACAAGGCGTACACATTGTGTAGAGAGAGAATCATAAGTATAATTGTTATGTCTCATGTTGGGTCGGTCCAACCCCATGTTCTAAACATGTGTCCACATTATTGGTTTGACATCTCCATGTCTATGACCTGTGAAACATGGTCATCAACCGATACATGTGCTAATCCATCATTCACGTGTGTCCTCACATGAACTCCGACCAGGGACAACTTTAGAATAACCATATAAGTAAAGAGTTTCACAAACAAGTCACATACTTGTTAATCAACACAAAGGCAATATTCAAGGAACATTTATTAAATCATGGATACAACGAAATATCATCATCTCTATGATTGCCTCTAGGGCATATTTCCAACAATAACTGCCCTAGCTCCTAATACTAGAATAAAGTTCGTATGCTATTCTTTTACTAGGGGTATCCCATTACCCCGTCCCCCATCGAAAAAAACTTGACTCTCGGGGCGAAGCTCATGAGCGGCATGTCACTTGGGGAGGCAAGAACGTCGTTGTCCCCCAGAAAAAACTTGACGCTCGAGACAAAGCTCATGAGCGACACCTCGCTTGGGGAGGCGAGAATGTCGTTGTCCCCCATTGGGAAAAACTTGACACTCGAGACAAAGCTCATGAGCGGCACCTCGCTGGGGGAGGTAAGAACGTCACTGTCCCACATTAGAAAAAACTTGTTGCTCGAGACAAAGCACATGAGCAACACTTCACTTTGAGATAGGACCAACTCGACCCCGGATGAGGGGAGACCGCCAACCCAACCCCAGATCGGGGAAGACCACCAACTCGAGCCCCAGACCGCCAACTCGATCCCAGATCTAGGGAGACAGCCAACTCGACCCTGAATCAGGGGAAATCGCTAAGTCGACTCCATATTGGGGTAACCGCCAACTTGACCCTAGATCGGGGGAAACCACCAACCCAATCCTAGATTGGGGGAATTGGTCATCGACCGCACTGAACCAAGCCATCGAGGTGTGTTGGGGATTGCTGAGGTGAATCCTTCAAGTTAGGGATGCCCCTAGTCATGAAGACAATGTTGAGGTGAATCGAAGCTCAGTCGAGGCAAAGCCATCGAGGCTGAGTCGAACCACACTAAGGCCAAGCCATCGAGACAAGTTAGGGGTCATCGAGGTAAATCTGTCAAGCTACGGGGAGTCCCTAGTCATGAAGACACCATCGAGGCAAAGTAAAGCCCAACTGAGGCAAAGTCGTTGAGGCTGAGTCAAGCCACGTTGAGGCCAAGCCATCAAGACGTATTAGTATCAGCCTCGTGTACCTCACCTAGGGTTGGCCCTGGACCCTTCTAGGTTGACCTTGTGTACCTCACTCAGAGTTCATTTGGGAACTTAGCTCGGGGTAGATCCTCCAACATGTGCCAATGCTCCCACATGGTCGTGGGCCCGAGGTAGCGTGGGGACCCTCCCCCAACACTAGTGTTTTGCTACCAAACCTTTAGGTGCTCTTGCTTGCTATGACATGTGGGAACATATCTAGAGCCATTAAACCCATGAGCAAGTCATTTCTCAAGTTGTTGAGTTTTGCCCAATTTTCGTGCAACCTTACTTGTCTTAAGGAAAGATTAGAATCTAGACCAAGATCCATAAGACCCTTGAATAGATTAGGTTCTTGATATCCTTGGCAAGCAATGTGCAAAGTCTCAAGTCATTTGGACTTTTATTTTGAGATTTTTGCCTTTTTAGGGTTTTGGCTCAAGGGAGCGATGAGATCGCCCTTCACCAGCATTCAGACTGGTAGCCGTCAGACTGGTTCCCAGGCGATCAGACCACCTGCTCCAAGCCAGTCCAGCCACTCTATCAACAGTGGTCAAACCGGTGCTATGATTTTGAACTCTATTTTGCTTTTGCGTTTTGGTGAGTTCTTTATTGGTAAGCTAATATGATCTTCCTAGCTTCCGGTATCTAGTGAAGTGAAGATTTTGGAATACAATCTGAGGTGGTTGAATTTGAAGGTATCATTCACACCCCCTCAGATTGCCATGTCGAGTCTTACAGAGTGGCTATAAAACATTCCTCTCAAAGTGAAATGACATCCAAACTTCATCTGACTGAGTTCTGCCATGGATTCCTCCTTGTGCTTTTGATTTACGTGTTTTTTCTTTGGATTTTATCTTCTTTTCATCTTTTTTGGTGCCAAGGATGTGTAAGGGATGGAGATATCTCTTGAAATCAGATCCTATCCATCTAGACACTTTCTATAGGAAGTTCTTGTGATTGTCTAATTTTGCTCAAGAGAGGGGGTGACATTAGGGTTTTGATTTGGAGGGCATTTTGGCTTGAGTTCGTGCTGTGAACTAGCTTGTTATGATATGTAAGAACCTATCTAAGGTAATCTTGATTATCAAGAATTCATGAGCAAGAGTAGAACGAGGCTTTTTTCTTTTGCCCGGTTTTGGTGCAACCTTCCTTGTTTTGATTAAAAGTCAGAACTTTAGTATTTATCTTCATGATCCATGAATTAAATAGGTTTTCGACATCCTAGAAAGGATTTGTACCAAGTTTCTTCCGGTTGGGATCTTTGGTTTAAGGGTTAGCAATTTTCTTGGTCGTGTGCCGTGCTGATTTGAACTTCTATTCAATAAGCGATCAGATCGCTGTGACCCAAGTGGTTCGATCGCCTTGATCGGTCTGACCAGTGACACGCGTGCGGTCAGACCGGTCGAGCGGTCCGACCACCTCCTGGCTAACGTTAGACTGGTGAGACTATTGTCTCGGGTGACTTTGTGTTCTTTGGCTCTTGACTTTAGTATAGCTTGCAACCTGTGTTTTCCACTACATTGTATTGTTAATACCACAGAGGAGATTTTAAGAAGTCATTTACCCCTCCTTTGAATTGCCATATGGGATCCTACATGAGATCCACTCATGCATGAGCATTGTTGAATTTGAGGCCATCTGTCTAAAAATTTCTGACTTCCGATCGAGTTATAACTGAATTACGGAAAATTGAATATATATGACCAAGTTGAGATGGCTTTAGTAAAATAGGACTAAGTTATTTGCACTTGTAAATATAGGACTGAGTTGAGCACCCCTTTGAAAATATGGTATTTTTCCCATTTTAATTTCATTTTCATTTTCCAGCCCTTTTTCTCTACGCGAAATGACCATTTTGCCCCTCCTCCCTCTCCCTCGCCTGGCTCGCTCCCTCGCCGCGCCGCCGCTCCCCCGCGCCTCCCCGCGCCGCTCCAGGCGAGGGAGCGGCGGCGCGAGGAGGCGCGGGGGAGCGGCGGCGCGGCGCAGGGAGGCGCGGGGGAGCGGCGGCACGGCGCGGGGAGGCGCAGGGGAGTGGCGGCGCGGCGCAGGGAGCGAGCCAGGCGAGGGAGAGGGAGGAGGGGCAAAATGGTCATTTCGCGTAGAGAAAAAGGGCTGGAAAATGAAAATGAAATTAAAATGGGAAAAATACCATATTTTCAAAGGGGTGCTCAACTCAGACCTATATTTACAAGTGCAAATAACTTAGTCCTATTTTACTAAAGCCATCTCAACTTGGTCCTATATATTCAATTTTCCCATCCATTATCCCCCTATACATACTCAGCTTCTTATTGCTTCTATTAAATCAACATGTGAAAGATGACTGAATTGAGCAAGAACTAATCTTTGGCATATGTTATATTTGGCAGGCTGGCCAACAACAATCGGGTAGAAGTACCTATGTATTGATTAGGGATGGGAAATGGTAAAGGATCATCTGTTTTATCCGATATCCATATCCGAGAAAATGTGAATGTGGTAAACAAAAAACCGTATTCAAGAATATTCATATTCGTATTTGAGAATATTCATATCCGTATTTGAGAATGTTTTATTTATATTGGAGACTATTTGATCCATTTCCATCCCTAGCGACCTCCTAGGGGATAATTGTAGGAAGTAATTTTCTAATGAACCAAGATTTACAAGCAAGAAGTGAAAATTACTTTGCATAATTTCCAACTCTATGCGCTACACTGCTAGCTTGTGTAAACGTGTGGTCATGTTATATAAATTTGTTCTACCGAGACTTGTTACAAAGATTTTAGGATATTCACATTCAATCGAATTATGTACATATTCGATTCAAATTTGTATTCGTTAAAACATTTGATTCATATTCATATTCGAAAATATTTGAATTCGTATCCATATTTATTTTAAAAATATGAATTCATATTCGTATCTATATTCATTTTAGAAATATGGATTCGTATTTGAGACTATTCAATTCGTATTTAATCTGTTTCTATCCCTAATATTGATGTCGCGGCACCTATCGCTATATGTAAGGAACAAAACCTGACATCTATCATTTACATTGTAGGGGCCCAATTATACAATCCGGCACCCTCTGTGATTCCACCGCACTATTCCCTGGATCAGTAGATAGTGCTCACAGTTACAGTAATGAATATCAAAAATACATATCATGCGGAAGCGTAAATATAATAGTAGACTTACTCATGGGCCGATTAGGCCGAAATCAATAAATTGCAGCAGCGGAAGAACGAGCACACAGGTGGGACCTTCAGGACATGCCCACAGGCAGCCAACTGGAGGTTCACGACCTAGCTCTTGACATTTTCATCTTCTCTGCCAGCTTGTCCAATCTTGATGCTGAGGCGAGGTGATTTGATTCTTGATTCTGAATTTTGTCGCAAAAGCGAGCGTGAGCACTCCGACCCCGTGCTCCGCGAGCCAATACACAGAATGCAAATAAATAGTATGCATGGTTTAACAAAGGAGAGGCTCGGGTTATTTTATTTGCCAAAAATCGCTTTAGTAGCATTGCTATTATTTAATCACCGTGTTATTGTTGCTGCCTATACTCCACACGGCAATTGCCATAATTGACTTAATCCACCAAAGGTACACTTTCGATACTGATTGCTGTCTAAGACTCCAAACAGCGACTGACATCATTTAATTAATCCACCGAACATATACTTTCGATACTGATTGCTGTCTAAAACTCCAAACAGCGACTGACATCATTTAATTAATCCACCGATCATATACTTTCTATATTGATTGCTGTCTAAAACTCCAAACAGCGACTGACATCATTTAATTAATCCACCGATCATATACTTTCTATATTGATTGCTGTCTAAAACTCCAAACAGCGAGTGACATCACCTAATTAATCCACCGAACATTCTCATCAAGATTTTCTAATAATCCAATCCTTTTTATTATTGATTCAAATCCACCAAGAACATCATTGATCAAACCTACGATTCAATATTATATATCCACCAAGAATATCATTGATCAATTCTACGATTCACCATTATATATCCACCAAGAATATCATTGATTAATTCTACGATCCACTAGTATTCTCCCACCAAGTAAATCACTAGTCAGGAACTATAATCCAATACTTGTATTACTCCTCCAAATTCCCGAAAATTCAATTAGATCATCTATTTAGCCTATCTATTCAGCTAGACTCCACCAATTTATTTCTCCTAGAACCCACACTATCATTTCCTATTTATGATCGACATGAATCCCCCAATACCTTTATGTGTACACTACAAACATCTATTTCCTTTACTCACGACCCTACTTATTCTTTCCATATTTTATTTTGCAGGAATAGAAATGCTACTATTTGAAATACAATACATAAAATTTCCTGAGACCTAGCAGCTTTGGAACAAAACATAATGTTCAAGGAATATTAACATGATTTTCCATACATATGGCATCACACCATATGCCTAATATCACCATAATTTTTCCATACATACGACATCACACCGTATAACATCTTTCAGCGTTATAGTCGCTTAACTTACCACTGGGACGACACCCAGGACAACACCAATCAGGGCTTTCCACTGCCCTCCACTTTTTCAATCCCATTCATAAAGCATTTTGAAATAGAACTATATCTGGTTAAGTTCCCATGTCCGCCCTTGACCGTGGGCACGGCTATTCGAATAGTTTTTGACTCTGCAGAGTTTGCACACTTTACCCACAAGAGGTAAATCCACTCGTTGCCCCACATGATTCCTTAGCCATGCGGTTGAGTAGACTATCACATGACCTTTACAATGCATTTTTCCTAGCAGAGTTACGTCCGCTAAGGTTTCTACTTCCTTCGGGGTATGACCACCCTTCCAGAAGCCCCCTCTTACGCCGTCACGTCGGAGGATGTGGCCATCCTCTACCCGCCCGTGGTCACACCGGCGCAACTCTTACTAAGTCGATGCAAATTAGTTAGCCCTGCCTACACTTTGCCAGCTTGTGGTTGTACTTGTTGTGCACTGGGAGGTCATGACAAGATTCAGTCCTTAGGGTTATCTGGGCGGTTCTACCACAAACCACACTCTCGTGCACCGTTGCACCACACCCCCGAACCATCCGCCCAGATAGATAAGCAATTTGAGGTTCTTGGGAGTATAAAATAATCATAACCAACATATACCAGTCATTACCACCATGACTGCCCAACCAATTTTTCTCAGGATTAAAAGTGATGCTTGGGCGCTTTCGCACCCATGAGTATCTAAACATTTCTAAGCATGGCATATAATTACGGACTTATTTTCGAAAGGTTACTATTATAATTTTGGCTAGGGCGACAAGGTTCACAAATTCAAATATTCCAAGGGGGGTAATATTAATCAAGGTACACAATGGGATATAACTAAAATCTTAAATTAAACATGCATTTGCATATAAAATAACAGCATGCAATTTGATAATTTAAACAAAAATAATTTGCAGAAAATGTAGGTTCAACATGATCAAAGTATTGACTCGCCTTGCGCGGTTTTTTCGCGGTCTTGAGCTCACTCAAAGCTTTCTCATTTGTTGATCTTTGAGCTTTTGGTCTTTCTTCTTCACATCAATTTTGAATTCGCCGGATCTCTTGAATCTTCACGACTTCCAATGTCTAATTACGTGCTAAGCAACTGAATCCAAATAAATGCAAATAACTCAAAAAGTCCAAATAAATCCAATCACTTTAAATACCCGATTTAATTTAAATTATACACTTATTATGATTTGAGAATAAAAGGATGACTCAGGTTAGTGTGTTGTAATCACAGCGGTAGCTGGATTTGAGCAGGAGGACGAGTTGTCTGAATGCTTCACCGTGAGGGAAAATTTTAGAAATACGAGGGATCGAAAGTGAAGATGTACCTACAGGAATCATCTGCTTTTGGGAAAAGAAGGTGGCCAGACATGGCCGATTGGGGAAAAGAGAGGCTTGACCTTTTGCTTGATGACTTTCTTTTAATTGATTTACATTTATCAAGGAAATTCCAAGAGCTAGGCTAGACCTACAATTCGGTGTACGAGTTTTAGCTGAGCTTTGTTTTTGTCGAGCGTTAATCTTCAGGGCATATGTTATATGTAGAGATGTATATAATTTTTAGTTTACCCATTAAGTATTAGAGTCCGGTTTCATAGCATTTTATGGCTCAACATTTTATGTATCCTCAGTTATTACTAGGCTTAGTTTAAGTTGAATTAGGATCTATTTATACGGGCCGTATCTTGCTATACTCACTCATGCTTGATGTTATTATTTACTAAATCTAACGTTGAGATTTAATTGGTGGCACCATTATCATCTTTTATTGATGTCTTTACTTAATATTTAGATTAAGGTAAATAATAAAGACACATCAATTATGCATGTATGATAACTAATTAAATATTAAATCTTAAATAGTCCTAATAAAATTTGTTGGCTTCCAGAGACTAATTTCATATTTTTTTCCTTAATTTTTTTTCTTAACTGCAATGGGGTAAAGAAGGCAAAAACAAAAACAGAATAAAAAGAATGGAAATGGGGGAGGACAGGGATCGAACTCGGGACCTCTCGGTAAGGGAGCTGGGAGCGCAGGACCGGGTGCTGGTGGCCAACTGAGCCAACGTTCTTTCGCGATAGCCAGAGGGAAGATCATTTACATGAGGCGACGTGGAAACTGAGCTCCAGAGCCTCCATTCGGCCGAAACAGGGGAGGCGGGGCGCACGGAGGGGATGGCGGCACCGCCGGCGAGGGGTGGCCGGGGAGCTGCTGGGGACCTACAAAACGCGTTGAGGGGAAGGTAAGAAAGATGGTGGAGGGTCGGCGCTGCTCGGGACGGCGACGAGGTAGGCCGGCGGCGAGGCTCGGCGGCCGGAGGCGGGTAGCCATGGTGCGACGGCGGCGTGGTGGGAGGAAGGCTAAATTGGCCGGCGCATGAGCATAAGGGGGTCGGGAGGAACTCACCAACGGCGACGACGCGGCCGGGGAGGCACCGAGGTGAGCCGGCGGCGGAAGCTCACGGCGGCGCAATGTAGGTCTCCATGGCCGGCGTGCTACGGTGAAGGGGAGGACATGGCGGTGCTCGGGGAAGGGCCGTGGAGGCTAGGTGATGCTCCCGGCGAACGGAATTGGGCCGGCGTCCAACAGGCAAGAAACGGGGCGGCAGCGGCGGTTTTGGCCGGTTTCGGGGAAGAACGGCCGGCGCGCGAGCAATGGGGCATGGAAGCTCAATTCGGCGTGAGGGGAGGATGAGCGGAGGTGAGCGATGTGTTTGGGGGTCTTGGTCAAGCCTTATAGGCGGCGTGGTGTGCTAGCGCCGGGCGGGGCCGACCAGGCGGCATGGGAAACCAGGCGGCGGGGTTGGGCGTAAGGACGGGGAGCCGGCGGAATTCGCGCAAGGAGGTAGGACATGGGCGAGGGCGACGTGCGGCGTGAGGGAGGCAGGGTGCGTCTGCAGGCGCCGCTGACGCGGGCACGGCGGGCGCACAGGGAGGAAGACGTGGAGCATCCTCAGCCAGAGGAGGAAGGAGACCGGCCTGTGCGCAAGGGAAAAGAGAGGAGAGAGGGAAGGGGTAGGGGTCGGGCCCACATGTAAGAGAGGGAAAAGGTTAAGGAATAAGGGAAGAATGAGAAGCTTTTAGCAATTTTTGGATTCTTGAATTTTTAATTTAAATTTTTATTTGACATTTAAGATTGTTGATTTCAATTTTTGCTTGATGTTTACAATTTAAATTTAAATTTTTACTATTTAGATGCGAGTTTCCTTTTATATACTCCTTTGGCCATTGCTTCTCTTTTAATTAAGTAATTTAGATTTCAAATTTTTATTTCTTTTATTTAACATCAATATTGTTTTTACTTTGGGTTTTACTTCTCAGTACCTTAATTTATATTTCTCAAAACTCAAAAGGGTTCAAATAAACATTCAAAAGCAATTTGGAATGCCAATAAATTGCAATAAAAGTTTTTAAAAATTCATATTTTCTAGGCACCCAAATTTTGGGATGTTACATACATACATTACTCTACTCTAAACATTAACATTATTTTACACAATATTCCCGAAATAAGAGATGCATGCATGACACAACTTGTGACATGCCACCGATCAAGCGTAACAAGTACTACCAACTAATTAATCTTAAGTTTATCTCCTATTATGGTCTCAGAAAAAGTTTATTTTCTATTAGGAATTGTTCGTTGATGATCTCAAATCAGATATTACGATGTTAAGTTTGCGAATATCATTACCAAATCAATAACGGCTCACCGGTTGTTTGATCCACAATCTGGTAAGGTCCACGTAGGCCGTGATATTGTGTTTGATGAAGATAAGAAGTGGGAATGGAGTGTTACTGAATACCATGACACTCAGAGCTGGGTGGACTTCACAGTTGATAAAGAACCAGTGCAGAATGATCTTCTAACTGGGACAGAAGGAGACTCGATGCTTGGAGCATCAATGACACAAGAACCTGCCAACACCGGGAGAAGGCAATAGTGAGACGAGTCAGATGACTCCCCTTCCTGTAATTGGAGCTGCTGCACCACAACTCCTCCATCATAGATGTCTCCTGGAAGCTCGAATTCCTCCACGCAAGATGGTGGGCTAGTGAAATATCGTTCTCTCAATTATACTTATGCCACGACAGAAGTAGTAGCACTCAGTGAGGAGCTGCTACTGCTTGAAGAACCAAACTCCTATCAAGAAACTTCAACTGAGAAGGAGTGGAAGGAAGCCATGTTGAGAACTAGTGGCAATAGAAAGAAATAAGACTTGGGAACTCACTGAGCTATCGTCTAGACTCATGCCTAAGTGAAGCAAGGATTCTCAAGCACAAAGTGAGACTCGTAGCTAAGGGATATGTGCAACAGCAGGGTGTGAACTTTGGGGAAGCATTCACCCCTGTGATCAGACTAGAGACTTTCATGTTAATCTTGAAGGCTCATAGAAATGATGTAGCGGGTTGTCACGGAGTGCTCATTGATAATTGGGGCAATGGGCATAGCCAAAGGCGGTGGGGGCACAGCAGCGACGTTGGACACATGCAGGGGCTGTGCGGGCGCAGGTGCGGTATCATGTTGGGGCGTGGGGGCATGCGCCGGGGGGGGGGGGGGTGCGGCGCTGGTGGGAGCGTAGTGGCAAGCGCGAGGGGAAGTAGCACAGGTGGGTGTGTGGGAGCAGGCGTGGGTGCTGGGGCAAGGGGAGTCGCAGGTCGCATGATAGGAAAGGGAGTAGGTGCAAGTGTGTGAATGATGAATGAAAGAAAGTCGAAGTCAAAGGGCACTGGCAGGTTAGGTTGCTCAGAAAAAGGAAAGGAAGATTCATCAAAGATGATGTGACGAGAGATGATGATGCGATCTATGGAGTGGTCAAGGCAGCGGTACCCCCTATGGTGTTCAGGATAGCCGAGAAATACACAAGGCGTGGAGTGCGACACAAGTTTGTGCGTGGCGGTGGCTAAGAGATTAGGGTAACACCTACAACGAAAACATGGAGATGAGAGTAGTCGGGAGGTGAACTGAAAAGATCTTGGTAGGGGATGCCAAAATTGAGTGTTTTGGTGGGGTGGAGGTTGAGAAGATATGTGGCGGTGTGGAGAGCTTCGACCCAATATGAAGGTGGCATGCTCACTTAAAGTAGAAGAGAGCGGAGAATGTCGTTGATAGAGCGTATGATGTGTTCTGCCTTACCGTGTTGTTGGGAGATGTGTGGGCACGACATGCGAAGTGTAATGCCATGGGAGAGGAGGTGGTGGTGCATGGTAGTGTTGTCGAATTCGCTGACATTGTCACACTGAAAGGAGCAAATGAATGAGGAGATTGAGTGCTGACATGGGCAAAGAAATTGCGAAGAGTGGTGAAAACATTAGATTTAAGATGAAGGGGAAATGTCTATAAGTAGTTTATAAAATCGTCGAGGACAACGAGATAATACTTGTAGCCAAAAACACTGGGAACGGGCAAGGTCCAAAGATCACAATGTATTAAATCAAAAGCTTTATTGGTGTGAGTGGATGAAGGAAAAAAAGGGGAGACGCACATGTTAGCCTAATTGGCACGCATGGCACAAGGTGTCTGTGGAAATTTTTTTACATGAAATATAGGAAGCACTAGCAAGATGTGATAAAGCTTGGTTGACGAGATATCCAAGATGATGATGCCACACTGTAGAGGATAGAGTTCTAATGGAGAAGACGCAAGGAGTAGGAGGTGGCCAGTGAAGAGGACAGAGGTTGTCACAGCTATTGCACTTTATAATCACATTCTTTGTATGAAGATCCTTTGCAAAATGGCCATAAGGGTCAAATTCAATAGAATAGTAGTTATCTAAAGTGAAATGACGAACAAAAATAAGATTTTTAATAAGAGACGATGTCACAATTACATTGTTCAACCAGAAAGAATGATGAGAAAAATTGAGAGGCCGTGCTGGTATATGGAGATGCAACAGAAGGGACACAAGAGAAAGAAGAGAGATTACCATGTTCTAAGGTCATCTGTGTGGATGCCCTGGAGTCCATGTACCATTCAGAAGATGGTGGTGCCAGTGTCATAGTGTTGAACACGTGCATCAGGTGGTTCTGGTCCCAAGACGTGGGCGGAGAAAAGGAGGGCGTTGCAAGCATGTACACTGAAGCACCGGTTTGTGCAGGTGGTAGGATGGTGGCGATGAAGGCACCAGGCAGACGTGGGCCAAGGAGGCCCTGGTTATTGGGCTGGGGTGACCCAACCCACTGGTTTTGGAGTGATGGCCAAGCGACAGAACCCTTGTCGCTATTGTTGTTGGAGTTTCCACTACTACCGTCGCCGTTGAAGGAGCCACCGCCCCAGTGGTTGTTGTTGCAGTGGTAGTTGTAGTTAGAGTAGTTGCTACCGTCGTTATTGCGATTGGAGTTGGTGCCACGGGACTGTCTGCTGCTAGCGGCGTTGGATGAAGAGAGCCACCAAAGGTGCTCCTAGAATTGTTGACGATGAAGGCCAAGGGTAGGGAAGACTCAGACACCATCATGAGTTCTTCGAGCATGAGGGTGGAACATGTCTCGAGAAAGGATGGCACGGGGTGCTGCATGGACAGCAACATGTGCATGTAGGCGAGGCACGGGCTCAACCCACTTAAGGTGTTGAGGACGAGACTCTTGTCAACAATTGTCGTGCCCACGGTGGTGAGCTCATCAATGAGAACCTTCTATTGTGGCAGTAGTCGGCCACAGACATGGAGCCCTGCATGAGCCTGTAGAATTCTTGCTCGAAGTAGATGGCACGCATCTCAATGTTATCACGATAGAGACCTTCGATGCGCATCCAAAGGGTGCACACAGAAGCCGAGGAGTCCATTACCATGGCGAGGAGCTCGGGTGAGCTGGTGTCGTACAACCAAGAGCGGACGAGGGCATCGAGTCAAGTCCACTGCCCGTCAGGAGCCAAAGAGGAAGACTCATGGATGTGATTGTCGAGGGCGTACTTCTAGAGGGCGACCTTGAACAGGCCACGCCATTGGGCATAGTTGTCCACCTAAAGGTCGAGGGTGATGGGGATGAGGAGCTTGACACTGGAAACACTGAATGCTTGCGCCAACAACGCGGTCTTGGCCTCTGTGTCCTCCTTGGCCACGGGGGTAGTGTTAGGGGTACCCGTCATGACGGGAGGAGGAGAGAAGGTGGGAGGAGTAGATCAAGATCATAACCTATCTGATACCATGTAAGCTCATAAAAATGATGCACTTGACTGATTCATTGATACACCAGTGATGTAGTGTGTGTGTGTGTGTGTGTGTGTATAACAAGGGTGACATGTAAAGCTTGGAAAAACGAGGCATCGTCTGTAAACGATGTGTCTGGTCTTCACATGCATGCATAGCAAAGTGACATGACATCCAACAAATCCTTGCTCTATCAGCTCAATATGAATGGGAGGTACACCACTTAGGTGTCAAGTCTGCATTTTTGAATGGTGATTGTCGGAACCCGGAGCAACGACTCCTGGATCCTCTGTGTAAATCGCACTAGTCCGGGATCAGCTAGTGCACACAGTGAACAACAAAGATAAATATCAACCATAATGACATTTATTTAATTTAAAGAGTACGGCCTTATGGCCAGCGTTTACATCATCGCACATTGGCAAATATAACTGCAAAAGAAACTGCGGAAGCGAAGCTGAAAAAGCGAAGCCCAAGCCTGCCCATAGGCAAACAACTGCAAGACGTGGCCTACTCGTTCTGGTCTTCACCGTAGTCGAAGTCGTCTTCCTCTGTGTGGAGATAGCAACGTGAGTACAAACTTGTACTCCGCAAGTCACACGAAGAAATGGAATATAATGATAAAGGCTTCAATGGAAGGCTCATAGGGTTAGTTTGCATAAAACAACATTTAATGAAATATAATAAATAGATTGAAAATGCTGAATTTAATACAATACGTAAAGACAGTACTTGTAATTGAAAATATTACCGTCAGTGCAGGCTCCGACCAGACACCAACCTATCCACGGGCATCCCACCCGGACCATCTTTTCCAAAAGATCACGTATGGATTCCATCCATCCACACGCTTTCACTGCGCAACTCTGATGAATTCCATCCATTCACCAGATTTCAATCTCTCACGGATTCCATCCATCCGCAAGGTTTTCATCTCTCGTGGATTCCATCTATCCACAAGGTTTTCGAAAACATTTTTGAAAAACAAAGTCTAATCCATGAAAAACTTTTACTCAGCATGCCCATGACCGTGGGCACGGCTATCCAGGATAGATTATACACTCTGCAGAGGTTGTACAGCTTTACCCACAAGACACGATCATCCCATAATGCCACGCGATTACACACTTCCTTAGGTGTGCGGCGAGCAGTCGTGACAAGGCCTTTACAATGCAAAGCCTTCAACCTGGTCGAGCCAACTCTAAGGTTTCACCCCAGTAAGGAATCCACCAGACCGGGACCCCCTCTTGAGCCTAGACGAGACTTCTCATGGCTTAACCACGCTAGCCCAAGTGAGACTTCACATGGCACCAACCACGCTCACTTTCAACCTACAACTTGACTCAGGTTGGGACTTTGCAAATTATTCAGCTAGAGCTGTCCCATACCAGCCATGTGGTAGTACGAATATGGCTTTGCAACAGTAGCTCACAGACCGGTCCTTAATCTGACTCAGGCCCAACCACATACCCCCGTGCACGACAATAGACCACTGCGGCTCCAACCAACAGGGCATGCCTGCACCCACCAATCTAACCAATTGCCTAAGTCTAAACCAGGTTTTATATTTTGTTTGCAAAATAATTCATAAACCTCCTTGACTCACGAAAGTCAAGAGTACATATCATTTTATGTAAAAAGGGTCATCATTTTATGTGAAAGATATCCCAAAATGAGTAATATGACTAAGCAGGACTAAGCATTTGATAAATAATTCCCTAGTCATACTAATGTACCAACTAGGGTTTGATCTAGGGTGACAAGGTATAAGAATTGGCAATGTCAAAGAAGGAATTTAACAAGTATGCATTAACTAAATTTAAAACTGAATTGAAATACGCTAAATAAAAATATGCATGCAACATAATTTAAATCAACATAATTTTATTTTGAAAACTGGGATCAACATGATCAAGGAGTGTGACTTGCCTTGCACTTCAAATTTGTTTGAATCTTCGTCGAAGAATTCTCCCGAATCGTTGAAGTCTACAGGGGGATTTTTGATGAATTTAGAAATTTGAAAGGGCTCAATCGGAGTTAGGACGAAGGAGAACGGGCTCCGGGAAGTTTGAAAAGAGGGAAAATGAAAAATCAGGATTTTTGGAATTATTTTCCTAAAGGAAAATCTGAATTATTGCGTCAGCAGAGAATTTCTTTTTCGGCCGGATTATTTTTCTACGGGAAATTCGGGCTTATTGCGCCAGCTGACGTCAGCCCGAGGGGGGTTTGACTGACAGTGGGCCCTTGGTCCATGGACCAAGTTCACTGGCGGGTGAGTCGGCTGAGGTGGCACAGGGAGATGGGGTGGCAGCCGACTAGGCGGGGTTGCCGACGCGGTGCCGACGTGGCGCCACACCGTCTGCCACGCAGGCATGGGGCACGCTGACGTGGCCGCCTGACCGGAGTGCGCACGGGAGCGGCAGCGTCGGCGGCGCACCGGTGGTCGGCGGCGGACGGCGACGGCCGGAGGAGGGAGAGGGAGGATTGGGGAGCTTAGGGGAGGGGCGCGGCTTACCGGAGGCGACCGGCGGCGAGCTGGCGGCGAGCAGAGGCGGCGGCGGCTCGGAGGCTTCGGCGCGGCGGAGGTAGAGCGGCCGGGAGGGGAAGGGAGGAGCGGAGGGAGGTAGGGCGAGTTGAGACGGAGGTCGGGGAGGCTTTTATAGGGGTCGGGGAGGGGGAGGCGCGGCGGATTTCTCGCCGGAGATGCGCGGGGCGGCGGCGGAGATGGCGGGATTAGGGGGACAGCGATGCGGGGACGGCGGAATTCGGGCGCGGAGATGGCGAGGTGGGTCGGCGCGTGGGATTTGGTGCGCGCGGGAAAAGGAAAGAGATCCCGCGGCGAGGGGTGGCGGAAATGGCGGCGGAGAACGCGCGGCCGGGCGGAAGGAGGAAGAAGGCGCGGGGAGGGGATGGCCCTGACAGGCGGGGCCCACAGGCAGAGAGAGCGGAGGGAGGTGCGGGAGCGGGTGACCGACGGGTGGGACCGGGGAGGAGGAGAGAGGGAGAAGGGGACGCGGGCGGCGGGGATTTGGCCGCGTGGCCCAGGAAGGGAATCAGATGGCCAAGGGGGTTATGCAGAGCGGAGGGACCAGATGGAGCCGAGGGGCGGCGTGGCGCGGATCGGGTCCGGCCACGTGGCGAGTGCGGATGAAGAGAAGGGGAGATCGGGCGACCGAGGGCGTTAGGCGGGGTGGACGGCCAGATGGGCCGGCTGGCGGGGAGGGCGGGCGATCTGGGCCGACCAGGTGGCAGCCCGGGAGGAGACGGAGGCGGGGCCGGATGGCTGGCGTGGGCGGAATCCGGCCGTCCACGTGGCGGCCGGAGGAAGGAGGGAGTGTTTTATTTTTTTTATTTTTTTTATTTTTGACTTAGGATTTTCAGAAAAGCCCAGAAAATTCATTTAGCCTCAGAAAAAATATGAAAATACTCCCAAAAATTCCAGGAAAATTCACAGAAGCTCCTGGTGACATTTTGGACTTAATAAAAATATTTCCAATTAATGTTGGTATTTAATTTTCAAACTTCAAATACTTTTTAAATTCTGCTTTTTCAAAAACAGAAATTCAGGGCAAATCCAAATTTAAAAATTTAGGCAACAAAAACACTTATTTTAGATTAAATTTTCATTTTAATTGATTTTTATTTATTTATTTACTTTAATAAAAACATGGGCTGTTACAGTGATCTCCAAGAAGAAGTCTACATGGTCCAGCTTTTCATGGCTTTGTATGGACTTCGGTAAGCCCCGAGAGCATGGAATATCAGACTGGATAGAACACTAGTTGGCCTTGGTTTCAAAAGATGCACACAGGACCAAGCTGTGTACACTAGGAGCACTGGAACTGCAACACTCATTGTTGGAGTCTATGTTAATCATCACCGGTAGGTGTGTGAATGAGATTGTGAAGTTCAAGCGGCAGATGATGAAAGAATTTGAGATGACTGATCTTGGAATGCTTATATACTATCTTGGGATTGAAGTGTACCAGAAGCAGGGCCATATCATCTTGAAACAATCTGCTTAATTATGCAAAGAAATTGCTACTGCAATTCGGAATGAGTGACTGCAACCCAACAAAATATCCCATGGAGTCAAAGTTACAGCTTGAGAAAGATGAGAATGGTGCAGCTGTGAATTCCATAGAGTATAGACGTGTTGTTGGGAGCCTAAGGTATTTGACCCACACACACCCTGACATTTGCTATGCTAGGACAGTGAGTCAGTACTTGGAAATTCTCAGGTATCTGAGAGGAACAGAGGACTATGGACTTGAGTATGTCTTAGGTCATGGAGAAGAAGCATAGCTTGGGTTCACTGACAGCAATTTGGCAGGAGACATTGACGACATGAGAAGCATGGGGGGCATGGCCTACTACCTCAACCGTAATCTAATTACATGGGGATCACATAAACAAAAGTCTGTTGCTTTATCCTCCTACAAAGCGGAGTTTATGGCTGCAACTACAACTGCATGTCAAGGCTATGGCTAAGGAGTCTACTGAGTAAGCTAACTAGTTAGGAACTGAAGCTACTCACTATTCTTGTCGACAACAAATCTGCGATAGCCTTGATGAAGAACCCAATGTTCCACGGTTGAAGCAAACATGCACATCGACTCTCGCTACCACTTAATTCGTGAGTGCGTGGAGAGAATACAAATTGAAGTGGAGTACGTCTGCACTGATGAACAACGTGCTAACCTTCTCATGAAGGCTCTTCCCAGGAACAAGTTTGCAGAGATGCAAGAGCTACTCGGTGTGAAACAAGTCTAGATTATGGGGGAGAGTGTTATTAGTAATAATCTAAGACTTTTGTTATTTCAATTAGTGTTTCTGTACCGATTCTTAAGGTGACTTTGATCAGTTTGTGGGTCAATAAGTTGTGCGGATCATAAGCTGAATGATTCTACTCGTGTGTAGTGTGCGGCAGCGGTGGTAGGAGGCTGGACAAGGGTTGGGGAGCTGTGTGTGGCTGTGACGCTGTTGGGTGGAGCTTTCCGGCCACCGAGGGTTGGCTAGAGCCTCATTAAGCCCCCCCGGTGGCTTCGCCCCTGCTTCCCTCTATGTTGTTTTAAACCTAATTGTTTGAACAATAGTTGTGACTAGCTTAAAAGGACATATTTGCAGAAAGTCCCCTAAGGTTGCTAAATATTACAAACAACTCTAATTTCAGCCTACAACATACCTAAGCAATGTTTTGCATGATAAATAAGCCAAAATGACTTCCAAATAGTGAAAATAGGATCTGCAGATTATCACACCCACGTACCGGAATATACCGCACAATAAAGACATGCTTGATGGAGCTAGATTCAATCAAAGATCGATCAAGACGAAAATCTAAGCAAATATAGGGACCAATTAAAATTTGTAGTTAATAATTAGATGGTGCAATTGAAGTCGATCTGCAAGATAATGTCAACAACAGTGTACGTATGGTGAGTCATAAACTTTCCTCTATGTTGTTTTTAACCTAATCGTTTGAACAATCATCGTGACTAGCTAGTGTGTATTGGTATACATGATATATATAGTTGGAATTTTTTACCGTAGCGGCCGCCGACCGTATAGTTCTTACGCAGTCAACCGGATTGATATACATGCATGATAATGTATAGTTCTTATGCAGTCAACCGGATTGATATACATGCATGATAATGTTCAAGGCGTCATGATGTTAGACATGAAATGGTTAACAAGCGACGCTCCAAGTTGGCTATATTTCTACCATGGATGACAACTAATGAATCTTGTACTACGTTATTACAATCCTGACTTGTCCTTTTCAGGGGAAAAATTACAATCCTGAGATCCACTCATGCATGAGCATTGCTGAATTCGAGGCCATCTGTCTAAAAATTTCTGACTTCCGATCGAGTTATAAGTTATAACTGACTTATCTCGCTATATATATTCAGCTTCTTGTTGCTTTTATTAAATCAACATGTGAAAGATGACTGAGTTGAGCAAGAACTAATCTTTGGAATATGTTATATTTTGCAGGCTGGCCAACGGCAATCGGGTAGAAGTACCTATATTGCTGTCGCGGCATCGATGACTATATGTAAGGAACAGGACCTGACATCTGTCATTTACGTACATTACTCTACTCTACACGTTAACCTTATTTTACACACAATTTTCCCGAATTAAGAGATGCATGCACGACACAACTTGCCACCGATCGAGCGTAACAAGTACTACTGTAACGCCCCTGTTTCTAGGGGCGCCAGGACCCGGCATTCCGTAACTACCCAAGTTTGTCCAGTTATGGAGCATCGAGCAAGAGAATATTATCACAGAACATGCTTACAGCAAAAGAGTCAACTTATATTACATTATAAGGTTTACCAACCAAGTTTTACTACAGCGGGCGTGCAAGCCCGAAATATATTACATTACACAAAACACTAGGAAGCTCAAGCGCGAACGAGACCTAGAACCACGAATCCTCATCGAAGAACGGTTCTTCTGGGGCATCCTCGACTACCAAGCCTTCGCCTGCTTCTTGAAACTCTGAAGGGTTTTGCAAGCCGTGAGCCATAAAGCTCAGCAAGTCACAAGGAAAACCCTAATTTAGCTAATTGCACGAATCACCAAAGGATGTGAGTATACTTGTTTTATTAATTTGAGTAGATGCACTTTTATTTGAAAACACTTTTGAAAACCCAAAACCAAAGACTACCCCTTAAGATTGGGGGGGGGGGGTTCTTTCGAAACTGATTATCCAACTACTCAATTTAAAACACTTGTTAAAACTACTTATGCCTCGATGCTGGAATCACCCAATAGACACAGCTCCATTAACCGGGAGCACGGCGTATTCGAATACCATTTAATTGACTCTGCAGAGTTGCCCAACTATACCCACAAGCATTCTTAACCCTCATAACTGAGTTAAGGATCCAGGTCGTTTCACTGCTCAATCCTTGATATACACTCTACCCGAGAGGTTAGGGACTCGCACAACTTCGGGTATCCGCTGGCCAGCACGGAACGCCGAGCCCGAATTGTGGAGACTTATCGTTGTCTAGTATGGGTCTGTCGAATAACATACCAACTCCCATGTAGAGTTTCGCTCGAGTTGAGCAGCTACTAAACCAGGGTTGACAAGTCAACACCTGTGGTTGAGCGATTATTATGTCATTTGCTCAGCGCAAGGGTCTAGTCCTTACATTTTTCACGAGGCAACCAGCCTCCACCCTAGGGTAAAGTGGTGGGCGAAGACTGTCTCGCGGTGCCCCACAGCTCATCTACCCTAATTCCAGTTTTCGGAATCTATCAGCCTGCGGCCACCACCTTAGCAGTGTGAAACTTTGCATGAGATGTACTACAGTTACTTATACAATATTTTTAGTATTTCTAGGGCTGTCAAGGGTATGGCTACAATTTTACTTGGCATTTATCAGTGGTAGGAAGTATAATTAACATGTCATTCTAAACATTTTATTTTAAGCAATTAACAATTCACAAATAATAGTAATGTAAATACCATAAATATATAATTTAAATGACATGGGATTCCAATATGATCAAGGATTTGTAACTTGCCTTGGTACTCTATGAGTTCGGCGACTTCGTAAACCTCGGAAGCTTGGCCCTGACCTTGTACCATCGTATCCGAATACTCAGGTGCTAGCACAAACACACAAAAAACAAAATAAGTCCACCTTGTGCCTAATCAAGTGAGGAGAAATTAATCTATTAAAAAGGAATAAATTGCAATAAATTCTAATCGAGGGGTTTTTGAATTTTTCTAGAGAGATTTTAGCACAATGAAGGGCAGAAATGGGTTCGTGGTATCGAAACGATCAAAATGGTGTATTTTGGGAACTTTTGGGATTTTCTAGAATTTTCTAGGATTTTATTCCATTTTCTGGATTTTTGGATAATGGAAAACCCTGGAAAATCTTTTGAACAGTGTCGGGCTAGCCCATTGCTACAGTTCGGCCCAGAGGAGAATTCAGCCTACACGGTCGAGCGGGCCACGCGGCCTCGGCCCAGCGCACGCGTGGCCAAAGCCCAACGTGCACGCCTTCCCGCGCCAGATGGCTGACGCGTGGCCAGCGCGGGCGGCGGTGATGCGAAGGTTATGAGCGGTCCGGATCAGAAGAGTTTAGTGAGATCGGAAAGCCACGGAGCGAGACTATTCGATGGCTGAGGTTAGACGGCAACAAAAACGTGGACGGCTAAGATGTGTCCACGTCGTCGTCGTCTACCTCTCGCCTGTCGTTCTCACCGCGAGGCAGAGAACGACGGCGCGAGCGGAACGGCGTCGGCGGCACCTTCCGGTGGAATCTAAGGGTAGCACGAGGTGCCTTAGGAGATGGGGAACTCATTTTGGGGCTTTGGAACTGACGGCGAGGCTCAACGGCAGCGAACGGCCGAAGGGAAGCCGACGGCGATTTTCTGGCACCAGAGGCCATTAGCGGCGCTCGGGCAAATTGGCGGTGCTTTGAGCATCTCTAGGGTGAAGAAATCACAACGACAGCGTTGGATTGAGCTGAGGAGCTCTCTGTCGAGCTGTCCACGATGGCCTCTTCTCGGCTGACGGCGAGCTCCGTTGACAGGGTAGGAAAGACATGCTCTCGGCCAATGGAGTTCACCAGCGTGTTCAGGAAGTAAAGGAGATCATGTCAGCGAATGCAATTGAACTCTAGACCAGAAATGAAGGAGTTGAGCTTGAGGGATTACCGGAGCTAAGGAAGCTCACCGGCGACGATGCAATGGCTCAGATTCCAATCGGCTGCTCTGGGATAGACTAGGGAGTGGTGCGGAGCTTCTGGTGGGGTTGGCTGAGCTTAAGAAGAAGCGAGGGGAGTGGGTAGCGAGAGAGTGGGTCGGCGTCGCCCGAGGTGACATGTGGGCGTGAGAGGAGCGAGCTACGGCTCTAGCAGGTGGCACGAGCGAGCTGATGGAGTGACGGGGCGTCGCTTCCGCGGGATGGAGAGGCAATATGGCGCTACGGCGAGTAATGGTGCGTGGGAGCAGGTGAGCTACCGGGATGGGCGACGACGCATTGCGCGGGGAGGGAGAAGGAGCAGGGACTGACGGGTGGGGTCGCGAGGGGACTAGGCGACGCAGTCAACAACGACGTCGTACAGCTGCAACCTGATGGTGACAGCGCGGTGCGTTCGGTGAAGCGAAACCGCGGGCGAGGCGCGCTCGCGCGCAGGTGCAGGCAGAGGGAGGAGGCGGAAGGAAGAAGGCGCCAAGGGGAAGGGAAAGCGGAAAGCCCAGAATTTTTCCGAATTGGGAAAGATTTCAAAATTTCACCCATAAATCCAAGAAAAAAATCAAAAAGGTTGAAATTTTCAGGGCTTTTCAACTACCAACTAATTAATCTTAAGTTTATCTCCTATTATGGTCTAAAAAATGTTTATTTTCTATTATGAATTGTTCGTTGTTGATCTCAAATCAGATTACAACGTTAAGATTGCAAATTATCATTACCAAATTAATAACGGCCATTGTTCCCCATTGGACATTTTGTCATGTTGGAAATGTTCTCCTTTCAAAAAACTTTGGTTACGTGATAGCACTCAAGTGCAACATCAGATATGGAGGTTTAAATCAGAATACGTCGGAGAAACTACGTGTCTCTTGTATCCATGACCTACTCAACTACCACGGATCCACAGCCTTGCTCTACCAGTAGGCTATGTATGGGTTTCACCGGAGATGGGAGAGATTTGACAAGGAACATGTGAACCTTTTCGGATGCGAATTCTCAAATTTCAAGGAACAATTCTATAGCTAGGTAAATCAACTTACATATATAGTACGTAGGTCGCTGCAATGCTTAATTAATTTGTTATGGTTGTTGTTTAGTTCACCCATTTCATAATAAAAGTAGTTTTTCTCCGTACCTTGTGTTTTTTTAAAAAAAATCTCTGAACCATATACATTAATTGAAATTTAGGCAACTTCTATAGAGGCAAGTATAATAGCGACAATTATTCAAGGATAACACTAGTCTACTATAAGATGTATGTACATATAGAGAGAGGTAAAATTAATTGTTGCCATCGGTGATTGAGTGATCGATGATATATCCAAGTTGCCCAGTTATATGTAACATATTGAGATTTGGATGCAACTAATATGAATTCTTTCCAGTGATGCAATGTGCTTTGTTATGTTTAGCACATAATTAGGTAACTACCGATGCCTTTAATTGGATGTTACACTTTTTTCTTGAAACTGGACAGGCAAGAGGTCTGCCTATTGTATTAGTAAAGGAGAGTAAACGAAAAAATACACAAAAGGAGAGCCATGAGGGCTTCCTACTGTAGGACCAATATGGCAATAGGGGGATGAATGATGCCTTCAAATTTTCCTTAATTATTCTCCTAATTTTTACTCCAATAGCTACAAGAAGTTATGAAGATCAAGAAGCTAAAAATCCAAAAATTCTCGGAGCTATTGAAAATTTCAGCCCATCAATAGTAATTTCAACACTATTCCAAATCCGAAAAATCAAGTAACTTTTGATCCGTCGATCCAAAAGACTTGAAACTTGAACCACAGCTAGTTCAAGACCTTAGAAACATATCCCAATCAAAAAACTTGAAAGAACTTAATAGATTTCGAATATTTTGGATCGTGAAGTTTTGTTGTACCAAAACGGGCCCAAAACCTAAAATTGAGCTAACTTTCAAACTAAAACTCCAAATCACTTGAAATTTGGTACACACCTTCTATAAGATGTCAGAAAAATATTCCAATCAACGATTAAGAAAATTATTGCCAAAATTCTAACCATTTTCCGTTTAAAGGTAGATTGCACAAAAAACAGGTCAAAAATCTAAAACGGTGAATACTACTTGCTCGTGAGTGGATGACGGCCAAAATGGCTTTAGATGTATTTTCACAAGTCACAAGAAGTTAGAATACTAAGAAAATTAAGCCAAAAACCTTCAGATCAAGAAATCACTTGAAGGATAAAAAACGTGTAGAAACCAAGTTTCTTGATGGACTTACTACCAAAGTGTCTAGATGGGTGAGATTGATTTCCTAATATTATCTTCATCTCTTACACGTCCTTGGCACAACAAGATCAAGAAGAGGGAAGAGAAGAAGTCGAAACCAACCAAATTAAAAGCAAATCAATCAAATCAAGAGATAACCATGGAGATGATCAAAGATTGATGTATTACCACTTGAGAAGGTAAATTTTATAGCCACTCCACCTTAAAGGACAGAAAGCACACCACAAGCACTCAACGCTCAAACCTTAACCCTAAACATAAGAGAACAAGATATATGGATTGGATGGTTAACACAAGTCTCCATCCCAATCCCTTTATATAGGTGGGCTAACCAGCCACACCTAGCTCTTAGTGGATACTATCCACTTAACACAATGAGGAAAACCCGATAACCCCATACATATGGGTTTTACTCACACATGTTCACTTATGCATTCTTTTCAAAGCGCATAAGCCCAAATCTGGTAAGTCCTTAGCCTTAATCCAACTCGATCAAACCAGCTTCTTCTTAACCTAAACCGCTCTCCTAAGTGCCATTCAAGCGCCGCAGTTTGATCCAAGGCAGTTTTTGGTATTTTAGCCAAATTACCAAAATACCATTTCTCGACCTAGTCTTCATTTTCCATTGCAAACAATTGCTATGCTTGCCACGTGTAGGTGTGTCGCTGGCTTGCCACGCATCGGCATGTCTCTCTTGCTCTAGTTCCATTGGACCATGCCTCACTTGGATTAACGTGCCGTATGGTGCAACCCCGTTGTTCGAACTTTTCTTCAATATTTTTCATCTTTCTCGTGCCATGCTTGAGCTCACTGTCTCACCCGGCATCCTCGATCGTTTTGGACCTTAGCACCTCCATAAGTGTAGCCCCAATCCTCACCGTTGACCACAGTTGACTCCAAGCAACCCTCACATCCAAAGACAAAGAAATCATTTCCGGGCACAAGTTCTTCACAAATTGACCCACGTTAGTAATAACATAGCTCATGCAACCTATAACCACTGACCTAGGTCACAAATCATCCTATGACTCAAAATTCCCAAAATCATTCATTTCTGCAGGTTGTTGAGAAAAATATGCAAATATGCAAATTGTTGGATCGAATTTGGCGACAGAGGGGGGTGAATGTCGACTTTTAAAAAATTTCCCTCAAAAGAAACCCTGAAAGAAACTCCTCTTCAATAGCTATTGAAAGCTATGAAGCTGAGTTTAAAGGATCTCTGGAACCCTAAACTTACAGAGAGGAAAGCAAGGGAAAAGAGATCGACACCCAAGGGAAAAACCAACAGTCAGCACAAATCACAAAAGGCCGGACTGACTTGAAAAGGCTGGGCGGTTAGACCGCATGTGCCAGGCCGGTCTGACCGGTCATCTGCCACAGGTCAGACCGCCGGCCCTTCTCCGGTCTGACCGCAAGTCATTCGCCGGTCTGACCGGACTTTGTATTTCAGCATGAGCAGAGAAGGCCAACTGAAACTCTGAAAACTGAATTTTCTGGATCTTGCCTAAAACAGAGAAAAAGATGAAATTCCTCCAATCTTTTCTTATCACAAGGCTAAGACCTTAAACTAAATAGCCTAGAGACTTCAAACAACAAGGGTATCAATCAAAAACACAAGAAATTCAGATTTGACCCAAAAATCTGAAAACCTATAAAGGCAACATCAAAATCCAAATTTCTCTTCAATCTTTGCATCTTTGATCATGAGCTTTTGCAGCTAGATTAGCTATGGTCACAGGACTCTCTAGACCAAATCTCAGGCCATCTCATGAAGAGAAACAGAATCCATTCAAAACCCTAGAAAGGAAATGAAGAATAGAGGAGGCCAAGAGAAAGAAACTGAGATTAAAAAGATTTGCTCACGGGAAAAACTGATCAAATGATCTTGGTACCTTTTTCCATCACAGAGCAACCCATTTTGGCCCTTCTCAGCAAGAAATCACTGAAATCACAAAGAGTGAGAAATCAAGCAAAAAGAGTATCGAAGAGCAAAAACCAACAGAGAGACAGGAGCTCAATCAAACTTAAACAAAATCATCTCAGATTGATATTGAGGAAGAGAGATACATGATTACATAGGAGAATCAACTCACACTCTCTCTACTTCCCCATACATGCTTGAATGATCAAGAACTCACTGCATCCTCACTCAAGAACACTTACAGGGGACACAAACATGTAGAGCCATAAGAATTATCCAAAATGACTATATGAGAATTATCCAAAATGACTATATGAGAATTATCCAAAATGACTATATGAGAATTACATCAAGCCATAACCCATAAGTATGCTATCAAGATCATGGTAATGTATGTAGAGACAAGCTAAGCTAAATAAGTCATAATCTGAAATTTGATCTCATTTCTTAGCATGTCAAGTCAACCATGATTCTAGTCTAGCTAAAGGTATCCAAAGACGATGCAGGCCATGTCAATAAGCTAAGTGGAACCAAGAAGCTAGTATTGAGTCAATTTAGAGTGCTACAAGTTCAAGAATGAGACATTTGTTCATGTACTTGTAAGTCTTGTAATTTTTAGCAAAGTGAGCACAATTGACATGTTTTTTTAGAAATCTCATGATTGTTTCCAACTAGATTTTTGTTTTAGTCATGTGCTAGATCTCAAGCCTTATGCGACCACTTCAAGCAAGAAGTTTAAGAAGATGATCTTGGTCATCCAAAACTCCCCCTGAGTTCATGCCTTGTGCAATGGCAAGCCATCTCATGAGAAAGAATTGGTGAGATCAGTTTTTTCGCACAAGAGAGATCTTTTTGCTTTCTTAAAAGGTTGTACTAACTCATGTTTCATCATGGAACTAACATAGTTCAATCTAAAGCTCAATATAGATTCATGACTCAACTCAGCCTATTTGACATGGCATGAATCATAAAACGATAACTAAAGAGAGACTAGTCTCAAAAGCTAACATGACATGAATTAGTTCAAGTTAAGCATTTTAATCAACCTATCATGGCAAAGACTTGACTACACATATAAAGTCATGATATATCTAGCAAGGAAGCTCAAGTCATGGCAAGATGTAATGCATTGTAAACATGTCATAACAGGATAATAATCAAGACTCCATGTAGTTATATTACAATGCAGAAAGACATGCAGAAAATCCAGCTTCCCCTCAACATGTGATGCAACTTTTAGTTCAAGTAGAGTTATGTCAACATTAAGATCTAGAAGCTCCCAAATGAACTCCCCCTGAACCAAAGCAATAAAATCGAGAAGCTGGGAAAGAAATTAGAAAAGGCAATTCTTAAAGCATAGATAAGACATAGAGGATACTATGGCGCAGACTGACTCTCATCTACCCCATATGACTCTAGGACTATCAACTGATCATCTAACACACTAAGGAGCAAATATGTACCCTGTCTACCCGAGGGTGGCCCAACCCTCGCTAGAACCTATAAGAAGTGAGTGAGCTCAACCTAGTGAGAAGAGAACAGCTAATAAGTAGCATCCTAGAATCACAAGATAAGAGTAAGAAGTCTAAACAACTAGACAAGAGAAGCACTCTAATCTATGCTAGAAGGACTAACCCAATGCACCCATATGCAATGCAACAGAAAGGAGTAAGAGCATAATAACATGATAAAGCATGAAGCACAAAAACTCCCCCTCACAGCAGTCCATAAGGACAAACCACCCCAAGCTCTCCCCGCAGAGCTGAAAACCTAGAGCTATCCAAAAGCCTGGTAAAGATATCAGCTATCTGGTGGTCACTCTCCACAAACTGGAGCACTATATCACCCTTCTCCACATGGTCTCGAAGGAAATGATATCTAATATCAATGTGCTTGGTCCGGGAGTGCTGCACTAGGTTCTTAGCAATGTTAATCGCAGAAGTGTTATCACAAAAGAGTGAAACACTGTCGATAACTAACCCAAAGTCCCGCAGGGTCGAGACCATCCAAAGTACCTGGCTGCAGCAACTGGCGGCAGCAACGTACTCGGCCTCTGCGGTGGACTGTGCAACATCGGACTACTTCCTCGAAGACCAGGAAACAAGAGAAGTGCCAATGAATTGGCACGTGCCAAAAGTGCTCTTCCTATCTATCCTACAGCCAGCAAAGTCTGCGTCCGAGTAGGCTCTCAAGGAAATACAGGACGAGGAAGAGTACCAGATACCATAGTCAATGGTAGCTCGGAGGTACCGAAGGATGCGCTTCACCGCCTGGCAGTGAGATACACGAGGAGAAGCCTGAAACCGAGCACAAAGAAACACAGCAAAGTGTATGTCCGGTCTCGAGGCAGTAAGGTACAAGAGGGAGCCAATTATGCTCCGATACTCCTTCTGATCAACTGGCTCACCGTTTTCATCTGGGTCAAGAGAAGCTGTGAACGCCATGGGAGTTGACACGGGCTTACCATCACTCATGTCGAAGCGTCTCAGGAGGTCACGAGTGTACTTGCCCTGATGCAAGAAGGTACCCCTCCCGAGTCTGCTTGATCTGGAAGCCAAGGAAGAAGGTCAACTCGCCCATCATACTCATCTCAAACTCGGTGCTCATGACATCCGAGAACTGTGAAACAAGAGTATGAGAAGAGTCGATAAAGATGATGTCATCCACATAGATCTGAACGAGCAGAAGGTCAGCGCCATGCCGGCGAATGAACAAGGTCTTATCCACCTTACCCATCTCAAAACCATGACTCAACAAATAGGACTTAAGCCTCTCATACCAAGCTCTGGGGGCCTGCTTAAGTCCATACAATGCTTTGGAAACCTTGAAGACATGGTTTGAGTATTTGGGGTTCTCGAAACCTGGAGGCTGTCTCACATAGACTTCTTCCTCAATAAAGCCATTGAGGAGGACACTCTTAACATCCATCTGGTAAAGCTTGAAACCCTTAGAAGCCGCAAAAGCAAGCAGGATTCTAATGGTTTCAAGTCTAGCTACAAGGGCAAAGGTCTCCTCGAAATCTAGACCCTCAACCTGGGAGAACCCCTGAGCTACCAGTCTAGCCTTGTTCCGAATGACAACCCCATCCTCACTCTGCTTGTTCTTGAACACCCACTTAGTTCCAATGACATTGTGACCTCGAGGGGGCTCAACAAGCGACTAGACCTTGTTTCTCTCAAAATTTTCTAACTCCTCATGCATGGCATTGACCCAAGACTCATCAGAAAAAGCATGACAAACGTCCTTGGGCTCAAAGGAGGCAACAAAGGCAGAATGGAGACAGAAATGAGACATGCCGGATCTTGAGGGGGTGACTCGCTCAAAAAGGTCTCCAATAATCTGCTCAGAAGGATGGTATTTTTGGATGTGTCGGGGAGGTCCTTGATGAGAAGAAGAAGTGGCCTCTACCTCATGAGCTGAAGAGGTAGGAACAGAGCCACTAGCTCCAGAAGAAGCAGAAGGCATGGGCTGATCGCCTGGAGGTGCAGTGGAGGAAGGCACCTCAGGTGAAGGATGAGGAACTGGATCGGGTAGACAACCCTCATCTCCATCATCCTCATCATCCACAAAGATGGGCTCGGACTGCTCTAAAGAACCTAAGATATCGGGCCTAGTCCCCGGACTGGCCTCGTCGAAGGTCACCTCACAGGTCTCTACCAATTTACTAGACTCGTATATCCAGACCCTATACACCCGCGAAGAAGCCGAGTAACCTAGAAAGATACCATCACAAGAACGTGACTCGAACTTATCTAGGTTCCCAAACTTCAGAATAAAACACTTGCAACCAAACACACGAAAATGCGAGACATTGGGCTTTCACCCATATCTCAGCTCATAACAAATGCGATGCAAGTGTGCCCGAAGAAAAACTCTGTTCGAAACATAGCACGCGGTCGCAATAGCCTCAGCCCAAAACTTCCTGGGTGTAGAGTACTCATCGAGCATCGTCCTGGCCATCTCGACCAAGGTACGGTTCTTCCTCTCCACGACACCATTTTGCTGTGGGACGTGCGGAGAAGAGAACTGATGCTCTACACCTGTCTCATCGCAAAACCTCTCAAAGTAGGAATTCTTGAACTCCATGCCATTGTCACTGCGGATCGCTTGTAAGGCACCCAGAAGCTCAACAGAAAGCCTACTGAAAAGACCTCAGAAATGTGTAAACGTCTCATCCTTCGAGGCTAAGAAAAACAACCAAGAAAACCTCGAGAAGTCATCGACCACGACAAGAACATACCACTTTCCTCCTGCTGACTGCACTCGGGCTAGTCCAACTGTGTCCATGTGGAGCCGCTGTCCTGGTGCATCGGTCATAGTCACTGTGACCGGAGGGTGAGAAGCGGCAACCATCTTGCCATGCCGGCAAGGAGCACAAACAATGTCTTTGACCATCTTGAGTTTCGGCAGACCACACGAATGAGATCGTGGCCGCTAACTCGGGTCAAATGGTCAAATCCAATATGACCAAGTCTCCTATGCCAGAAAGAAAGGTCACGGGACTCAGAAGCAACCAAACACCGGAGAGGATCACCAGAAGACTCAGAAATATCAACACGAAAGATTCTCCCACAACGAGAAATCCCGCAAACCAGACAACCCGAAGAATCAAGAATTTTGCAATTGTTTTTCTTAAAGCTCACCTCATAACCGTCATCGGTAAGCTGAGAGACTGAAAGCAAATTATACTGCAGCTTACTAACCAAGGCAACATCTTTTAAAATAAAAGACTCATTAACGCGCACTGTACCTTTGGCGATGACGCGCCCAGACGAAGCGTCTCCGAAAGTGATCGTCTCATCACCTGGAGCGCGGGCTAGGGAAGAGAACCAACGTGAGTCTCCGGTCATATGACGAGAACAACCGGAGTCTACGAGCCAAACCTTTCCCTTCCCTACACGGCGAACCTGAGTCAAACAGAGAGTAAAGTCTCAGTACTGGGATAAATCAAGAGTGATTTTGGCACCCAATACTGACTAACACGTCGAGTAGAAGAAGTAGCCACACACGACTGACCTCTATCTACCCTACGCTCTCTATCACTCAAAGAAGCAGAAGGTCTGTGAGCAGACCTGAAGCTATTGCTGGGTCCGACTGCTACGGGAGAGCGAGTCGGAGCACCGGCAACAGGCTGATCACGTCGCGGGTAGCCATCTCGACGGGGGAAACGAGATCTACTCTCAGAACGGCATAAGTCACGACCAAAGGGAGCATGAGGACGAAAACCAGAAAACTTGGAAAAACCAAGTCCTCGATGCTGCCCAAACCCATCAGAAACAGACCTAGACCTCGTGTTGGTCTTAGGTGCACTCAAGGTCTGGGGCTGACCCTGAATACGCCTAAGAGACTCGACACGATCTCTTCGCGCGATCTTGACGCGCTTGAAGCATCGATTGATCAAATGCCCATCCTTCTGACAAAAGGTGCAATGATACTTCACCTTCTGAGAGGTAGAAGTAGCATGATGAGGCTTCGCCTTCTGAGAGGCTGAAGCAATAGGTGGAGTCACCTTGCTGTCAGAGATCCCGTGGACAAAGCCCGCTGATTTGAATTGGACTTTCTCGGTCCTGGGTTTGATCTCGATCACACCTGCGGCTATGGGTCTAAGCACGGCAGGTGGATGCTTCCTCACATCCTCAAGAAAATCATATCCTAGACCTTGATTGAACTTGCAAATCTTGGACTGGTCTAGAATAAGATTAAGCTTCTTCTTGCCTCCTACAAACCTCTCGAGAGTGTTCATAAGATACTGACACTCCCGAAAGAGAGAGGTGCAAGAAGAGCAGGGGGAGAAGAGACAGCAGGAGGTAAGGGAGCAGAAGAAGAACCAACAGCAGAGGAACGAATGGCTTGAGCACGCTCAGCCGACTCAGAAGGGACAGTCCTACTGCTAGTCAAGTGGTTCACGTCGCTAGGCGTCTCTACCTTACCCTTGGGCCCCTTCCCCTCCTCAGCACAAGCATTACAAGCAGAAAGTGGCTTCTCTAGAAGGTCCTTAGTCAGCTTCACACATTTCCCATCCAATGCAATCAAGTCAAATTTAAGTTTGTTACAATTAATGCATGATGAGCTAACAGGATCCTTAGAAGCAGATTGAGCCAATTTGTTGTTATCATCAACTAATTCTTGAAACTGTTTGGAGACAGCTTCAAGCTCAGCAGTAAGCTTGGGACAATTCACACATGAAGCAATAGGCTCAAGTAGGAAAGCTTGTAATTCAGCAATTTTATGATCTGCCCATTTTAGGTTCATCTTCAAGTTATTGCAGTTTTCACAAGTCTTGGGCAGATCGAGAAGCATGGTACACAACCTCTAAAAGCATTGTCCTTATCCTCATATGAGGTGCAAGATATAGTCTCAACAGTAGTAGATGAAAGAGGAACTACCCTACTCATCTCAAGTTCAGCAAGAAGACTAATATTCTCCACCTTAATCATGTCGAGCTCAGAGGACACACTATCATGCAAGGTCCTTAGCTTCTCCATGTCACCAAGCAAAGCAGTGCATACATCACAATCGTCACGGGAGGGAGCAGATCTAAGTGAAGTAAGCTCCTGTGACAAACTCTCTACTTCCTTCTCCAACTCGCTAACCCTAGCTCTAGATCTAGCATGGAATTTTCCTAGCTTAAGAAAAGCATCATTAAGCTGGTCGTATGAAGGGTATACCTCATCGGAGTCGGAGTACAGCTCGTTGTCGCTGATCTCGCCCTCAAGGGCCATGAAGCACATGCCAGAGAAGTCGTCGCTACCCTTGGGTTCTTGCTCGTCCTTTCCATCGTCGTCGCTCCACCCCTCCACCTCGCTGAGGACACGGTGGAAGAGCTTCTTGGCTTTGCCAAGGTCGCAGAACTTCTTCTTGCCTTGGGTGTGAGCAAAGGGCTTCTTGTTGCGGTTCTTGTAGTCGTTCTTGCTCACACCGCCATAGTCGCCCTTGCCCTTTTCCAGCTTGGGGCAGTTCGCTCGAATGTGGTTGGGGCCACCACACTCGAAGCAGATCACGAGTCCTCCTCTCTTTCCGTCCCTCCTCCTCTTGTAAGCATGGGAAAATTTCTCGCTAGGAGGGCTAACTGGTCATCCACGAGCTGCTCTAACTAATCATCAGTTACGTCACAGAGAGCAGCAAGTGAGAATCCACAAAGCGAATCAGAAGAAAGATCAGGAGCTGAAGTGGGATCGATAACTAAAGCCATCGACTGCGACTTCGACTTGCGAGAGACAATGTCAATCTCGTGAGTCTTGAGGCGTGAGTACAATGCGTCAAGAGTCAAAGTCGAGAGGTCGGTGGTGTCCTTGATGGTAGTCACCTTCATCTCCCAAACCCGCAAATCAAGAGCCGTGAGCATCTGACGAGCGTTGTCCGAGTCGGGGTATGTGAGACCGACCGCTCGGAGGTTGCTCAAGATCTTGTGAAAACGCGCAAAACACTCATCGAGGGACTCGCCAACGAGAATTTCAAACTTGTTGTAATCTCGCTTGAACGGGTCCTGTCGGACTGTCTTGATCTGGGTGGTGCCCTCATGGTATGCATCGAGGGTCACCCAGATGTCGAAAGCCGACGTCAAATGAGAGATGCGATCAAACTCGCTTCGGCTCAACCCCTGGATTATGATGTTCCTTGCCTTCGCATTTGCCTCAACATCATGCATGTTTCCAGCGTTGATGTTCTCATCGGCAGGAACAACATACCGTACTTTGACCTTACGCCAGATGGCGTAGCCCTGAGCCTGGATGTAGGTCTCCATCTGACTCTTCTAGAAGGGATAGTCGATCCCATCGAAGACCGGGGGCTTGTTCGAGTACTTATCTGTCGCCATGACTGTAGAGACCGGTTAAGATCTATAAAGAAGAGCTAACCGGCTCTGATTCCAATTGTTGGATCGAATTTGGTGACAGAGGGGGGAGTGAATGTCGACTTTTAAAAAAATTCCCTCAAAAGAAACCCTGAAAGAAACTCCTCTTCAATAGCTATTGAAAGCTATGAAGCTGAGTTTAAAGGATCTCTGGAACCCTAAACTTACCGAGAGGAAAGCTAGGGAAAAGAGATCGACACCCAAGGGAAAAACCAACAGTCAGCACAAATCACAAAAGGACGGACTGACTTGAAAAGGCTGAGCGGTCAGACCACATGTGCCAGGCCGGTCTGACCGGTCATCTGCCACAGGTCAGACCGCCGGCCTTCTCCGGTCTGACCGCAGGTCATTCGCCGGTCTGACCGGACTTTGTATTTCAGCATGAGCAGAGAAGGCCAACTGAAACTCTGAAAACTGAATTTTCTGGATCTTGCCTAAAACAGAGAAAAAGATGAAATTCCTCCAATCTTTTCTTATCACAAGGCTAAGACCTTAAACTAAATAGCCTAGAGACTTCAAACAACAAGGGTATCAATCAAAAACACAAGAAATTCAGATTTGACCCAAAAATCTGAAAACCTACAAAGGCAACATCAAAATCCAAATTTCTCTTCAATCTTTGCATCTTTGATCATGAGCTTTTGCAGCTAGATTAGCTATGGTCACAGGACTCTCTAGACCAAATCTCAGGCCATCTCATGAAGAGAAACAGAATCCATTCAAAACCCTAGAAAGGAAATGAAGAATAGAGGAGGCCAAGAGAAAGAAACTGAGATTAAAAAGATTTGCTCACGGGAAAAACTGATCAAATGATCTTGGGACCTTTTTCCATCACAGAGCAACCCATTTTGGCCCTTCTCAGCAAGAAATCACTGAAATCACAAAGAGTGAGAAATCAAGCAAAAAGAGTATCAAAGAGCAAAAAACAACAGAGAGACAGGAGCTCAATCAAACTTAAACAAAACCATCTCAGATTGATATTGAGGAAGAGAGATACATGATTACATAGGAGAATCAACTCACACTCTCTCTACTTCCCCATACATGCTTGAATGATCAAGAACTCACTGCATCCTCACTCAAGAACACTTACAGGGGACACAGAGGAGAAGAACGTAGCTCTGCCCACTCCTACCAACTCTCACCAACTAAAGCCCCAAAGCAAAACAACCTCTCTAAAGGCCATTTTGACTAAAGCAAACCCTACCCATTCAATCCCTTGGAATACTTTCAGCCAAAGGCGACATCCCCTCCTTATATAGGCTCCGGCTAACGGGTCTCCAACCCGTTATGCCTGCTAAACCCGAACGGAACCGCTTCCACCTGTGCAGCTTTGCGCTTTTACCGAAACGCCCCTCTTGCACCTTCCGGGAAGCTTCCGCGTTCCTTGTTGTCCAAGCCTCGCAACCAACTCGAGTCTCTGCCGTCTTCGACACATCCGACCGTTCTGACCTCGACACTGCATGTGCCTAGTCCGGTCACCTCGTGTCTCACCACGACTCCGCCTCGACGTCCTGCAGCCATCACAGACAAGAAACACATCAGATAGCACCGCTCGACACATGTAAGCATAAATAGCATCAATAAACCATACTTAGGCACGAAATTGCCCAAACGACCAATCGGGAAAAGGAATATGCGATAAGTCCGTCTAATCAACCCGACTGCGCCAAATGCCGTCTTGGCACAAATCACTTCAAATCAAACTCAATCTTTGCAACAACCTTGTCAATTACTCATCATAAACATGTGGCCACCTCCACATGGTCTCTCAAAAATTCCAAACTTTCACTCCTCCAAAATGACATTGTTTCATCACAACAAAACCATAGACCTTCTCTCATGGTCCTTCAATCTCCCCCCATGATGAACCCATTGGTAATTTCACAAAAATACAATTTAGAGATGGTTTTGGACAATAGAAAGGGAAATATGCAAATAGAGCTCAAAATGGTCATAAGAGGAATGCAAAGACTAAACATAGGAATTAGGAGTAACCACAAGTGAACAGACCATTCATTCCAATGAACCACCCATGAATGAACCATTTACATAATGAACCAGCAATGAACTAACCATTCACTTCCTAACTTAATCCAACCAAGTTTTTATAAAAACTCTACCCTTCATGTGAAATCATCGAGCATTGTCCATAACCAGGGACACGTCTATTCGAATAGTTTTACTATCTACAAAGATTGCACAACTTTACCCACATGATGTGATCATCTCTACATAAAAGAAAATTACAACAAGGCTTTTACAATACTCAATCTCAATCTAATCTCGCCCCTAAGGTAGGCTAACCACCTAGTCGATAAAACATCAGTGCCAAAAATCAAAGTTGAAACTTTACAAATTATTATGCCAAGTCTATCCTATACTAGACATGTGATTGTACGATAAGACTCAGATCAATGGCGCACAAAGTTAAGTCCTTACACATTATCCAGGCGAAATATCCACATCCCTAAAGTACTAACCACACTTACCCCCATTTACTGCACGATCATTCACCCAAGTGAAAACTATTTTGACCCCCATTTACTGCACGATCATTCACCCAAGTGAAAACTATTTTGTATAACCACCACCAATGACACTACCCATGCCTAGGTGAACAAATTTTATAACTGTAGCTGACCACCATGATTTAATATCTAATTAAGTCAAAATTAATTAATTGATCACATGTGATGATAACCCAACGTACTACAACAATGGCTAAGCATACTAAACGTACAACCCATATGACAACTAATATTGTATCACTAGATAAATACCCATCCTATGGTGAAAATAGAATCGTGGCATTCAAATTATCAAGGAGAAATTAATCAAATAGGTCATTAACTACCAATACAAAGTTTTTATAACAAAAATAGCAATGCATGATAATTTAAAACAAAATAATACATAATAAATTTAAAAACTAGGTTCAACATGATCTAAGTACATGACTTGCCTTGGTCTTACTTAGTTAATTGCTCTGGATCATCAAATCTTGCTCAACTCCTTCGAATGTGTGATCTAATGAGAGAAAACAAAATGAAGCATAAAATAAAAATTAAATAAAATTCAAATGAACTTCAAAAACTTCAAAACCAAAATGAAAAGATATAACTCAATTTTAGATGAATTTAGAAAAAGAATCGGGTCGATCGGAGCTAGGATGGAGAAGAATGGGCTATTGGAAAATCTAATCTAAAGAAAATACTGGAACTTAGGAAATTCTACTATGTTGTAGACTCGATGCACAGAATAGCTAGTCTACGGTGGACTTGGCTTAACTGTCTCACAGGTCTATGGCACTGTGTGGCTGGCAAGTGGGACCTAGCCATCAGTGACTTGGCTCACAGTTGATGAGGACATCCTTTCCATGCATACAACCATGCCGACTCCATATCAAACTGAAACTATGATACAAGGACCAATGACTAGAGCGCGAGCACGTCAACTTAACCATCAGTTGAATGCGTTCCTAAGTTTGCATACAAATATTTCAAACAATGGAATACTACTTAATTCTTGTGATGATTTAATTGTCCTTAGGAACCATGGGGAAGAACCACATGAGCTCAAGTATAGAAGTGGAACCGTCAAGCGCAAACCAAGTCCTGTTCACGAGTTTGACTCGGATTCGGTCTTGTTGACAGCGCCTACTTCAAACGGCCGTAACTTTTGATCCAGAAGGTTTCTCGGGGCCCGTGAGTACTCGTTGGAAAGCTCTTGAAGTCTACTTTCAGATGGATCTGGCCTCACCTCCAAATTCTATCCGAGTCGACCAGAAACTGCAAAACAATTCACGTCACTTTTCCAGTCCGAGTCAAAGTGGGCCTTGGGCCTTGTAATTCGAGTCCTTTTCGGCTTCCTTGTGTTTTGGCTGACCCTCCACCTTCTGTGACCCTTAAATAGGCAGCCGCACCCTCTTCTAGGGTTTGGGTTTTGTTTAGACTAAGTTAGCTTTTGCTGCTTTGCCTTGTACTCGCGCGTGCCGGCTAGACCGCCCGAATACTTGTCTTCGGAACCCCACCGTATTCTGTTTTCGATTGAATCTTACATCGTTATTTGCAATTGAGTTGCTGTTCATCTTGTTCTTGCTTGTTCTTCGATTGCTTGCAGGAACAAGAACCCTCGTGGTTAGGTTGATCGTGCGCCGATAAGGTCACGAACAATCTCTGGAGTTGGTGTATCGATCGCTAAGGCGCAACGTCCTTGGATGGTTGTAGTCGGGTCGTCAACGTCATCTCCTTCCCCAATCGAATCTACCACTCTCATCGAAAGATCGGGACCCCTAGTCCTATCAGTTGGTATCAGAGCTCAAGGTTGATCGGTGAGAGATCTTATCTAGTCTTTGCAATTTTTTTTACCTACAGTCCAGAAAACCAAAAAAAATAGTAGATCTATTCCCCAAAATCCGAAACAATTTGAGCCTTTATCTATTGCTGCATAGTCTTCGTTTGTTGAGTCTTCGGTTGCATCGTCATGTCCTTTGCTGGTCTTAGTGTCTAGTTCCTTTAGAGTTTTGAGTTCTGTTCATGTTTTGGACTCACCGTTGCAGTTAGATCCGAACTGTCATAGGAGGGTAGAAAAGGAGGAGGACTCGGTTGCTACGGAGGCTTTGCCCTAATTGGTCTTGGAGTAGGGCACGAATTCGGATTCAACTGCATCGTGTGTGAAAAAAAAGAGAGAAAAAAAAGAGAGAGACAAGAAGGAACAGGCAGCCGCATCTAGAAGAGCCGCGGCATAAAAAAAGAAGAAAAAAAACAGAAGAGAGAGAAAACCCTAACTTTTGCATACGACCTCCGATTGAGGCGATTCTTGATCCGTTGGAAAAAGTCTGGAAAAACTGGAGATTTCAGATCCACGTAAGCCACCAGGCACATACGCGGCAGCTTCGACCCCAAAAAACGTCGTTTAGGGCCTCAAAACGGGCCCGCAAACCGAGGAAAAATCAAGTTTCTCAGAATTCGCTCAAAATTGACAGATCCCTTCTGCACGTGATTCTAAGGTACCCTGTGAAGATGGCACCCTTTTTCGAGCTCCAGAACTCCGTGTGCAACGCCATCTAGTTACTTTCTGCACGGTGTGTCTTCGTTTGTGTTCTAGGCTCGCGTCTCTAGTACGGTCTAGCCTAGGACCAGCATGGTGCCGTCGTTGAGCGATTATTCAACTTGCTTTAACTAATTTGGTTCTAGTTATCCTTTGTTCACTCTCAGCCCACCTATAGCTCCACAGATTTGGCTACCACATCACAGGGACTAGTGACCGAGGCAGCGATACATCCAATTTCCAGGAGATATTGTCTTGACTTGTCGGCTGCCATCACCTCCTGCTCGCTGTGGTAAGAACTTGTAAGAGCTTGACAGAACAGGTTGAGAGTGTGCGACTTGATTTAACCACATCCCAGTAGTTGTGAGGGCATAACCTGCAGTTTTATTATTTTTTCTCTTCTTGTTTTGTTCTTGTCTTCTTCTAACAATGTCAGGAGAACCAGAGGACCTGCGGGCAGCGCCACATTCCCCTCGGACTAGGGGCATCATACAACACTTTGAGCGCCAAATGAAGCTGCACACTGAAGGACTTGATGAGGATGTACGGGTCACCAACGAACGCCTTGGTCAATTGGAGGCCGCGCAGATCGACACCAACACTACGCTTGCAACATTGGAGGTTTCCGTTGGCACTGTCAACACCTCACTTACTGAGATTTTGAGACGTCTTGATGAGAGGGGCCGTGCATCTCCCGCTGCACCGATTCAGCGTACTCGTGCCAACATTGGTGTCTTGGGCAGCAGGGTGGACGAAAATGGTGGAGACGAATATGCGGCTGACACTGAGATTGATGATGATGAGGACGCTCACCGTCAACGTCAACCACGCCGGGCTGAGGTACGTGAGAATGATGAATCGCTTTGTAAGATTAAGTTCACTATACCACTTTTTGATGGAAAATATAACCCTGATGCTTATATCACTTGGGAATTGGCTGTTGATCAGAAATTTGCTTGTCATGCATTCTCTGAAAACAAAAGGGTTAGGGCTGCTACTAGTGAGTTTACTGATTTTGCGTCTGTTTGGTGGAGTGAATATTCTAAGAAAAATCCTTTCACCATACCACAAACTTGGGATGCATTAAAAAGAATCATGCGAGCTAGATTTGTTCCCTCATATTATGCACGTGATTTGTTACATAAGTTGCAACAATTGAGGCAAGGTAGTAAAAGCGTACATGAATATTTTCAAGAATTGCAAACAGGCATGCTGCGTTGTGACTTAGAGGAAACTGAGGAAGCCGCTATGGCTAGGTTTATAGGTGGTTTGAATCGGGAAATTCAGGATATCTTAGCTTACAAGGAATATAATTCTATCACTCGTTTATTTCATCTTGCTTGTAAAGCTGAAAGAGAAGTACAGGGACGACGCGCGAGCACTAGGACTAACGTTTCTGCAGGTCGTGGAAACATTTGGTCTCAACGTGCATCTGCCGCACCATCAAGCCAACCCCCTGCACCTTCTTCCTCCAACAGCAAGCCACGGTTTTCATCATCAAATTCGGCATCTCGGGCATCCGAAGCAACAAAGGGGGCAGCCCAAGCACATGCAAAGAGCTCTTCGTCCGTTGCATCTACGGGACGAACGAGGGATATCCAATGTCATCAATGCAAGGGGTATGGCCATGTGAGGAGTGAGTGCCCAACCAAGTGTGTTCTGATTGTGAGAGATGATGGTGAGTATTCTTCTGCTAGTGATTTGGATGAGGATACATATGCTATGCTTGCAGCTGACCATGCAGGTAGTGGGAAGGAGCAAGAAGAAGAGCACATTGGTGCTGAAGATGCAGAGCGCTATGAGAGCCTCATTGTGCAGCGTGTGTTGAGTGCACAAATGGAGAGGGCGGAGCAAAATCAGCGGCACATCCTTTTCCAAACAAAGTGCGTCGTGAAGGAACGTTCATGCCGAGTGATAATTGATGGAGGGAGCTGCAACAACTTGGTGAGCTCCGATATGGTGGAGAAGCTTGCGTTGAACACCAAACCTCACCCACACTCTTACTACATTCAATGGTTCAATAACAGCGGCAAGGTGAAGGTAACACGAATGGTGAGAGTAAATTTTGCTATTGGTTCTTATCACGATATTGTAGAATGCGATGTTGTCCCTATGCAAGCATGCTCTATGCTGTTAGGTAGACCGTGGCAATATGATAAAGATTCACTGCATCATGGTAAGACAAACCAATATTCTTTTGTGCATCATGACAAGAAAATTGTGTTACATCCTATGTCTCCTGAAGCTATTTTCAAAGATGAGATTGCTAGAGCTAGTAGAGAGAAAAATCAGGAGCATAATAGGAGTGAAAATCATATTGTTGCAAGTGAACTTGAGCAACATAAAAAGAAAAACTCTAAATCTGTTCATGACATGAAAAATGAGATTAAATTGAAAGGTGCATGTTTTCTTGCTACTAAGTCTGATGTGAATGAGCTGGATGCTAGTACTTCTATTTGCTATGCCTTACTTTGCAAACAAGCTTTATTTTCATTCGAGGAGGTACCTTCTTCTGTGCCTCCTGCTGTCACTAATCTTTTGCAGGAGTATATGGATGTCTTTCCAAAGGACGTGCCACCAGGGCTACCACCAGTGCGCGGGATTGAGCACCAGATTGATTTGATTCCCGGGGCATCTTTGCCCAATCGTGCGCCATACAGGACCAATCCGGAAGAAACTAAGGAGATTCAGCGTCAAGTTCAAGAATTGCTTGATAAAGGTTATGTGCGTGAGTCTCTTAGCCCTTGTGCTGTTCCGGTAATTTTAGTGCCTAAGAAAGATGGATCATGGCGTATGTGTGTGGACTGTAGAGCGATCAATAACATTACCATTAGATATCGTCACCCTATTCCTAGGTTAGATGATATGCTTGATGAATTAAGTGGCTCTATTGTCTTCTCTAAAGTTGATTTGCGTAGTGGGTACCACCAAATTCGCATGAAATTGGGAAATGAATGGAAAACAGCATTTAAAACTAAGTTCGGTTTGTATGAGTGGTTAGTGATGCCATTTGGTTTAACTAATGCACCTAGCACATTCATGAGATTAATGAACGAGGTTTTGCGTGCTTTCATTGGTAAATTTGTAGTGGTCTATTTTGATGATATATTGATATATAGCAGATCACTAGAGGAACACCTTTGCCATTTACGTGCTGTTTTTGATGCTTTACGTAATGCACGTTTATTTGGTAACGTTGAGAAGTGCACATTTTGCACGGATTGAGTCTCTTTTCTTGGCTATGTTGTTACTCCACAGGGCATAGAAGTTGATCAAGCCAAGGTTGAGGCAATACAGAGTTGGCCGACTCCTAAAACGGTCACGCAGGTGCGAAGTTTTCTAGGACTTGCTGGATTCTATCGTCGTTTTGTGAAGGATTTCAGCACCATCGCTGCACCATTGAATGAGCTCACTAAAAAGGGGGTGCCGTTTACTTGGGGGAATGCACAGGAAGACGCCTTCAACACATTGAAAGATAAGTTAACACATGCACCATTACTCCAACTTCCAGATTTTAGTAAGACTTTTGAGCTAGAATGTGATGCTAGTGGAATTGGATTGGGTGGTGTGCTGTTGCAAGAAAGTAAACCTGTGGCATACTTTAGTGAAAAATTGAGTGGGCCTAGTTTGAACTATTCTACTTATGATAAGGAATTATATGCTCTAGTTCGAACTTTAGAGACATGGCAACATTATTTATGGCCCAAAGAATTTGTCATTCATTCTGATCATAAGTCATTAAAGCATATTAGAAGTCAAGCAAAATTGAACCGTAGGCATGCAAAGTGGGTTGAATTCATATAGTCTTTTCCTTATGTCATAAAACACAAAAAGGGAAAGGAGAATGTTATTGCTGATGCATTGTCTAGGAGATATACCATGCTCTCACAACTTGACTTCAAAATTTTTGGATTAGAAACAATTAAGGAGCATTATGTTCATGATGATGATTTTAAAGACGTGTTGTTGAATTGCCAAGAGGGAAAAATGTGGAATAAATTTGTTCTAAATGATGGATTTGTGTTTAGAGCTAACAAACTATGCATTCCAGCTAGCTCCGTTCGTTTGTTGTTGTTACAGGAAGCGCATAGAGGTGGGCTGATGGGCCATTTTGGAGCGAAGAAGACGGAAGACATACTTGCTAGTCATTTCTTTTGGCCAAAGATGAGACGTGATGTGGAACGTTTTGTTGCTCGCTGCACTACGTGTCAAAAGGCTAAATCACGACTTAATCCTCACGGTTTGTATATGCCTCTACCTGTTCCTAGTGTGCCTTGGGAAGATATTTCTATGGACTTTGTTTTAGGACTGCCTAGGACAAAGAAGGGGAGGGATAGCATATTTGTTGTTGTGGATAGATTTTCTAAGATGGCACACTTCATACCATGTCATAAAAGTGATGATGCTACCAATATTGCTGATTTGTTCTTTCGTGAAGTTGTTCGTTTGCATGGTGTGCCAAATACAATAGTTTCCGATCGTGACACTAAATTCCTTAGCCATTTTTGGAGAACTTTATAGGCTAAATTGGGGACTAAGCTGTTATTTTCGACTACGTGTCATCCCCAAACTGATGGGCAAACTGAAATTGTGAATAGAACTTTATCTACCATGCTTAGGGCTGTTTTGAAAAAGAACATTAAAATGTGGGAAGAATGCTTGCCTCATATTGAATTTGCTTATAATCGTTCGCTGCATTCTACTACAAAGTTGTGCCCTTTTGAGATTGTCTATGGCTTTGTGCCTCGTGCTCCTATTGATTTACTACCACTTCCATCTTCGGAGAAGTTAAATTTTGATGCTAAACAGCGTGCTGACTTGATGTTGAAATTGCATGAGACAACCAAAGAAAATATTGAACGCATGAATGCTAAATATAAACTTGCTGGTACTAAAGGAAGGAGGCATTTAACTTTTCAACCGGGTGATTTAGTTTGGTTGCATTTGAGAAAAGAACAATTTCCTGAATTGAGGAGGTCTAAGTTGATGCCTAGAGCTGATGGTCCTTTCAAAGTGTTGGAAAAGATTAATGACAATGCATATAAACTTGAGTTGCCTGCAGATTTTGGGGTCCCACCTTTAACATTGCAGATTTGAAGCCATACTTGGGAGAAGAAGATGAGCTTAAGTCGCGGACGACTCAAATGCAAGAAGGGGAGGATGATGAGGACATCCTTTCCATGCATACAACCATGCCGACTCCATATCAAACTGAAACTATGATACAAGGACCAATGACTAGAACGCGAGCACGTCAACTTAACCATCAGGTGAATGCGTTCCTAAGTTTGCATACAAATGTTTCAAAGAATGGAATACTACTTAATTCTTGTGATGATTTAATTGTCCTTAGGAACCATGGGGAAGAACCACATGAGCTCAAGTATAGAAGTGGAACCGTCAAGCGCAAACCAAGTCCTGTTCACGAGTTTGACTCGGATTCGGCCTTGTTGACAGTGCCTACTTCAAACGGCCGTAACTTTTGATCCAGAAGGTTTCTCGGGGCCCGTGAGTACTCGTTGGAAAGCTATTGAAGTCTACTTTCAGATGGATCTAGCCTCACCTCCAAATTCTATCCGAGTCGACCAGAAACTGCAAAACAATTCACATCACTTTTCCAGTCCGAGTCAAAGTGGGCCTTGGGCCTTGTAATTCGAGTCCTTTTCGGCTTCCTTGTGTTTTGGCCGACCCTCCACCTTCCGTGACCCTTAAATAGGCAGCCGCACCCTCTTCTAGGGTTTGGGTTTTGTTTAGACTAAGTTAGCTTTTGCTGCTTTGCCTTGTACTCGCGCGTGTCGGCTAGACCGCCCGAATACTTGTCTTCGAAACCCCACCGTATTCTGTTTTCGATTGAATCTTACATCGTTATTTGCAATTGAGTTGATGTTCATCTTGTTCTTGCTTGTTCTTCGATTGCTTGCAGGAACAAGAACCCTCGTGGTTAGGTTGATCGTGCGCCGACAAGGTCACGAACAATCTCTGGAGTTGGTGTATCGATCGCTAAGGCGCAACGTCCTTGGATGGTTGTAGTCGGGTCGTCAACGTCATCTCCTTCCCCAATCGAATCTACCACTCTCATCGAAAGATCGGGACCCCTAGTCCTATCAACAGTGGACCAGTCTACGGAGAAGTCAAACCGATGGCCGACATGGGTGCGTTCCAATGTCAGTGGGTGCGCAGCACAAGGCGTCACCTCTGGGCTTGGACGGGCGTGGCGCATGAACCAAGGGCGGCGGACGATGGTGGTTGCTAGATGGCTAGCTGGCAGCAGCGAGGCACCTGGCTAAGGGGATGTGACAAGGTTGACCGGTGGCTAAGCGATGGGCGACGCTTATCGACGGACGAATGGAGGAGGGATGCACGGTGAGAAGTGGCAACAGAATGGAATAGCGGAGTGAGGTGGGGCTCACCATTGATGAAAAAACTGCTTAGGCAATGAGGTTCGGAGTGACAGCTCACCGGTCGGCACCAGAGACAATGACTTGGCTTGGTAGTGCACAAGCTCGACGGGCAGCGGCGAAGATGAAGTGGAGACGATGCTCGGGCATGGAGAGGCGACGACGCTCGACTGTGGGGTGAGGAACATGAGGGAGGCATGTGGCTTTATAGTGTGGACAATGAGGTGACCACTGCGTGCACGGCACAAACGCTGAGGCCAGGTCGGACGCGGAATGCGGTGGAGTCTGGCTCGAAGACACGATGAACAGTGCATTGCCCTTCGGATGAACGACATGTGGCACTGTGTGGACCAGACAACTGAGGCAGATAGCACCGATGAACAGTGATTTGTGGCCCTGATGCTTGATATGTGTCAATCGAACGGCGGATGGAGAGGGTAGGACGGGTGGCTCGGATGTGGGCGGCGGGCGGCCAATGGCTGACACGTGGCGTGGCAGGAAAGGATGCGAGCAGGGCTAGCGGGTGTTGGGCTTTGGCCCAAAAGATTTTAAAAGATTTTCCAAATTCCAGAAAAATAAATTGAGCTCTAGGAAATAGCAAATAAACCCGAATAAAATCTAGGAAATTCCTTGAAGCACAAGGAACACAAATAAAATACTTCTAGCAAATATTAAAGTTTAATTTAGTCATGTTAAATTCTTTTACTTAATAAAAAATTATTTTAAGCTTCAATTAAATCCAGAAAAATTCAAATGGTGAATTTTCTTTTAAAAGCTTCTAATAAACTCTAGAAAACAGGACTTTACAGAAATGCACAGCTAAGCCACTTACTTGATCTCTCTCGCACCACAACTCCACCTTCAATCTCCCCTGAGTCGGTGAGCTTCTCGGCCATTCTTCCACCTCTAACCACCATACTTCGATTCCATGCCACCATAGCTTCCCTAAACTACCGCAAACCCGAAGCCACCCCCACCGGAATCTCTCTAGCCCTTAGCAACCCCAACGCCATGGACCTCCGCCGACCATAAAGCACTCATCGTGGATAGCTCTCCTGGGGACTCTTCAGCTCAAATCATCACTACTCCTGTGATTCTTGTGAGCCATAGATGGTTAAATCGCCCTTGAACTCACCAAAAGTCTGCAGGAGAAGCTCTATGCCTTGGAAGAACCTGTGAACTTCTCTCTTGCCGCCAGCCTTTATCTTTTGCTTTCTCGCCCTCCAAGCCCCAAAAATGGATTCCCCGTCCTTAGAGGAACCCAACCATGTCACCCTTAGCTGCTGGTGAGCCTCACTGAAGCTAGACCGAAGAGGAGGCTGTGTCTCTATTTTTCCTACCAGAGAGAAGAAGCCAGATGTTGAAGAAGCAGTTGGGCAGCGATGCGGCCATCTATGTGTCATCCATCGGCCAGCTATGTGCACTCAGCTATGCTGTTTTGGCAGCACCGTGCACCAAGTCAGCCAGCCCATCTTGCCGAATCTGGTTTTAATCATTAGCCCAAATCACTGTGTAGTACTGTTCACCTCGGATAAGCCAAACACTGTTCATTACTATAGCAAAACATTGTTCACCTGAAACCCTAAAATCAAAAATACCTCCGTTTCAACCGCTTCGATCCTGTTTAAACTGTTCCAGCTCTGTTCCACCAATCCAAGCCCCAATAAAGCCCATTTTATTGCATTTTACTCCTTTTTGTTTTATTTATTTCCTTGCTTGATTTAATTCAAGCATGGAGCTTATGTTGTTTTATATGTTTGCGTTAGTTCCTGAGTATTCTAAGGCAACTGTACAAGGACCCAATCCGAGCGTTGAAGTGTATGAGACAGCAGAGTTTGTAGAATAGCAAGGCAAGTCACATGTTTTTGATCATATTGAATCCCATGATGTTTAAATTATTTAATTACAGTATTTTCATTACTAAAATAAATATTTAGAATGACATGTAAATTATTTATGTCCTACCGCTGAAAATGCAATAAAACCATATTCAACTTGACAACTTTAGTAATAATTAATTACTGTATAAATAATTGTAGAATGTTTTATCCAAAACTTTTGTACTACTAAGAGACTTGACATTTTATCAATAGATTTATTTAAACAATTCTAGTGTTAAGGATGAATCGTGAAAAGCCATTAGTTTGTTGGAGTCTACGACCTTACCCTAGGGAGGAGGCTTGAGTAAATTGCTGGTAGTGCCGAGAGCACTAGGGATCTAGGTTGTGGATGGCTAACTCATGGTGAAAAATAAGGACTGAAACTTTATGCTAAGTAAAGAACGTAGAAATCGCTTAACTACAAGTGTTGACTTGTCAATCCTGGTCTAGTAGCTGCTCAACTCAATTAAATATCTACAGGAGGCAGGAGTGAAGGGGCATGGAACGGTAAAATCATACTTAACAACGGTAGGTCCACACAATTCGGGTGGGAGTGTTTCGAATTGGTCAATGGATACATGAGTTTGTGTGCTGCATACCCTATCGGGTAGTGGCTATATAAAGAATTGAGCATTGAAAAACCTTATTTTCTTAACCCAGTCGCACGCAAGTTGTGGTGTGTCTATTTTTAACATTAAGAGTTTGAGAATTCTTGTAGGTAAAACTAGGTAACTCTATAGAGTGAAATAGATGGTATTCGAATGTGTCGTGCTTTTGGTAAATGAAGCTATGTTTAATGGGTGATTCCAACATCAAGGAATAAGTAGATTTCTTTATATTTTAATTGGAGTAATCTAAGTAATCAACTGTTGAAAATCCCCATATTCTTAAGGAGTTGTTGTTTGGTTATTTCATGTTTAAAAATATTTACAAATAAAATTGCATACACAATCCTATTAATAAAACTAATATATTTCCATCAATTGACAACCCTAGCAAATAGATAAATTAGGATTTACCCTTATAACTTACCGGGTACGGTTGTACCCATTACTTACTAAACAACAAACAGAAGAACAATAGGACAACAATGAACAAGCTGTCAATGAAGAACCGGAAGAGCCCTAGTTCGTCGACGACCAATGGTTTTAGGCTTTAGCCTCGCTCAAGTACGCCTTTGGGAATTTCTTGTGTGTTGTAAGATAACTTTAAGTTTGTACACCCGCTGCATTCAAACTTAGCTATTAAGTGTTACTTGTGTAATAAAGTTTGATTCTTTGTTGTAAGCATATGTTATTTTGGTGTACACTCATGTACAGGACTCTGCAACTGTCCTAGACAGTTGCGGCGATTATTAGCGCTTCCAAAAATAGGAACATTACATGCTTGAATCGCCGCCGCCTTGTGACACGCTCTAAGCCTTGTGACATACTAGGCCATCTCGCCGACTGCTTTTTTTTTTTTTTTTGTCTTTGTCATTGTGCTTTGTCACCATCGTCGGAGGCAACAACCACCTTTTCACACGGATGCACCGGAAGAGGCTGCTGCGCACGAAGAGAAACAGAGGCACGGAAGAGAGGGAAGGGAGACGGCCACGATCACGCCGATCAGGCGGGTCTCACCGACGAGTGCCGCACGGACGGGGGGCGCATGAGTATGCATATGGCGGCGGGGTGGTTGCTGCATGCAAGGCTACGGTTGGGGGAGGGTGTTAGGGAAGGTGGTTTTTCTTAAGGAGGAAGGATGTGATCTGGACATTAGATTCAGATTGGAGGGCTCAAGGAACTGACTGCTTTTTTTATTAAAAAAAAGCCAAATGTGTGTGTATATACACGTATTTCTGCTGTCTGTAGATATTATTTATTCATGCATATGGTGCTTACTTTTACTTTTTTGGGTCTATTTATTGGTATGTAAAATTCAACACAGTGTAAGATCTTATTATCTGGAATTTGAGACCTCGCAGGTGACTGAATTTTTTTCTTGAAGTATTAGTTATATTTTTGAACATGCATTGGATTTAAATCAGTATCAAATGTTGTGAGCCTAGCAGGGACCCATTTGAAACCCTGAACGTCAAATGAAGTTGAAAGGTTCATCTACCACTTGAAAGATTTCCAATTCCAATTGAATGTTCCAAATTCTAGCCGAAAGTTTCCCTTCTTTTACTAGCTGAAAGCTCCTACTTTTGAAAGTATTTGTTCTAGTTGAAAGTTTCAATTTTGGATAGAATTTTTTGATAATCACAGTTGAAAGTTGCTTTTTTTTTTTTGGTTGAAAGTCGAAAAGTTCCATTGGCTAGGCTAGCCAGTGGAAACTCCGAGCCGAGGAGGCGAGCTGCCGCGTGTGGGCGAGGACGGTGGAGAATGGAGAGTAACGTGCAAACTTGCAAGATGGATGAGTCGATAGTGTAGTAGATAAAGAAAGAGACTATCAAGGCATAAACACGGTATCTGTCGCTCTGTCATTTTCTATACACATTTCCTGTATGTCTACCAGAGATAGCTTAATCGTTTCACTCTGAGTGCGACCTAGCAGCCCCCCTAAAATCCAATACATGCTATGCACTAGCAAAACAATACTAATGCCACCTACTCTACAATGTTCAAACAAACGGACCCGTTTGGAAAGGGAAGATTTGGATCCCAATCCTTAGGATTTAGTTCAAATTTCAGCTATATCCTAAAAATTTGTAGAACAATCTTCCTCTTCCAAACAGACCTAAAAGGAAACAAAAAGAAAAAGGAATGGACAAATGTACAGTTCAGCGTTAGCTGCTGCTCGGCAACTCCTGCTCTTCCCGGTGCGAGGGGAGCCCCTGGCTCCGCATGGTGTGCGTGCTCGACGTCGTCATCGCGTTCGACGCCGACGCCGACGCCGACGCGTGCGATGTCGTGGACGTCGACGGTGAGCTCGTTCCCGACGTCGACCCGACGGAATACTGCGAGCTGCGCAGGCTGTAGGCCTTCCGCCGGTACCGCGACCCGGGCGCCCCCGGCCGCGTCGGCTCCTCGAGCGTGCTCTGCTTCTTGGACAGGATGATCACCACGCGCTTCATGTCCGGCCGCAGCCGCGGGTCGGCCTGCACGCACAGCAGCCCGATGCGCACGCACAGTATCACCTGCTCCGGCACCGCCGACGACTTCACGGTGGGGTCCAGCAGCTCCAGGCTCCGCCCCTTCTTGTACAGCCTCCACGCCTACATATGTGTAATGAAATGAGTTATGGTTCTTGATTTTCCATGCGAAATGGTGAATCATGGAAGACGATGGAGTAAAGGATAGTAGGTGCATTGGCATCGCACATACGTACGTATTCGAGGAGGTTGTCGGCGTCGGAGCCGGGAGGCGGGTTGAAGGCGGAGTTCTTGCGGCCGGAGACGATCTCGAGGACGAGGACGCCGAAGCTGAAGACGTCGGCCTTGGCGGAGAGGGCGCCGTGCATGAGGTACTCGGGGGCCATGTAGCCGTTGGTGCCGGCGACGCGGGTCTGGACGTGGGAGCGGCCGTCGCCGGCCTCGGGGAAGAGGCGGGCCATGCCGAAATCGGCGATCTTGGGGACCCACCGGTCGTCGAGGAGGATGTTGCTCGCCTTGATGTCGCGGTGGATGATGGGCGTGTGCGCGTCCTCGTGCAGGTACAGCAGCCCGCGCGCCACGCCCACCACCACCTCGTGCCGCCGCGGCCACGTCAGCTCCCCGCGCCGAGGCCTGTCGCCGTCGCTGCTGCTGGTGGCTGGACACATCCAACAAAGAAGGCCAAGAACACTACTGTCAGAGTTACATACACTAGAATGGATGGAAAAAAAAACTGCCTAGCTTTCTCTGGAAATCAAGGAAAGGGCGGTGCTGGGCCTACTTTGGGCCAGCCCAATATACCACCAGGCACTTTCGGCCCGTTTTGACCCTGACATGGAGTGAAAATTACGTTAGGAAGCGCTGTCCCACTGTACACACGCCTCCGTCGTAATTTAAAGAAAAACAACCCTAACAGAGTCCCAGAAACCAGAAACTCTTTTCTTAAAAAAAGAGAGAAACCAGAAACTCCCCGCACACATTCAAAGGAATATTCGTATCCGAAAGCAATTCAGATCCTGGGTAGATGGTAGAACTTCACTATTCTTTATTTGCACTATTCGATTAAAACACACCGACATTTTTGCTGAGGAAGTTTGTAACGTAGTGTTGCCGTTACAATGGAAAAAAAAAACAAACTACTAGCACTCACAATTCACAAAGCCCCAAGAGACGACCCACTCAGCAAGAGCGTTCAGATCAGTAACAAACTGCTTTCTTTTCTGCCACGATGACACATAGGATCAGGTGGCGACGTGACTGGGTCACCACATGGACTAGACGGGGGAAGAGAGAATCGGTGGAAACAAAGAAGAAAGCGTGCCCGTTTTGTTGTTAACTTGCGTCCGGTGAGCCGGCCCGTCCATACGAGTCAAGCACGCCAGACTAGCGAATAAAGGGACTGATGGTCCTGATCAACTCGGCTTCGGCTTTTGATTTCTGGCTTATTTTTCACTATTCATAAGTTTCATCTTTTTCTGAACTTTTGGCTTTTTGTTGAGCTTTTTTACCGGTTCTTTTTTTCCCGTATTTGTTTGTATTATACGTAATGGGCTAACAAATTTTTTTATTTTTAAATTTTTTTAAATTTAATTATGCTAAATAAGCCTCTGTCAGCTACAATGCTTTTTCAGCCAGCTACAGTGTTTTCAGCCATAAGCCATAAGCTTTTCAGCCGAACCGATCACCACCTTAGCTTCTGCTTATAGCTTTTATTTAGAAAAGTTAAAGTTAATATAAACACTTGGTTTGTTGAAGTAACTTCTTTACTTCTCTTGTTATCGTCTCGCTCTAGAGATAAGGCAAAAGTTATGGATGTATCACGCATCCCACCTCTCTCGTTCTCGTCACGTACACATATCTCCCCTTCACTTTTCCCACCTCTCACATTCTCTTTCTTAAAGTTACTTTTTTTAACTACTATTCATTTTAAGTAAAAAATTTATAAATTATAACAAAAATTATTGGCAAAAGTCAATACAAGTGACCCAAAATCCCACGAGTAGTAGTCAAATTATCCAATTGTGTGTATATTCCAAATTTCCAGTGTGAAGTGTGAACTGCACCAACAGTAGGAAACCAAACGCAGGCTCTAGAAGAGTCGTCCAGCTGGCAACACAGATAGTGCTAGCCATGCGCAGAGAGTTTGACCAGGTCAAAAGGCACGCCATGAGTTGACCTGGTGAAAGCAGTGCTACTCGGGCTTGTGTCTTCTGCGCAACTGGGCTTCAGATTTTAGCTTCTTAATTTTTTTCTGGTTTTTAGTTTTTTGAATTTTTTTTATTTTTTATTTATATTATCCATGATAAGATAATGTATTTTTAAATTTTAATTACGCTGAAAAACTAACAGCAGTGACACTGCCAAAAAAACCTCAAATTGCTACCAAAAAAGCTAAAAGCTTAAGTTTTAAGCTAGAATGTTAATTGTATTGTAAAGGTTGTTAGCTTTTCTCAATCAAAAATAAGAAATTTTGAGAAAATTTAAAATACAATATTTTATCTTTTGAGATAATGTAAAGAAATAAGAGAGAGAAAACAAAAGGCCAAAAAAAGCTAAAAACCAAAATTAAAATGACGACCTACTAAATGAATCCTGACTTCTAGAAACCAAGGTTTTCAAGTCAGATTTGAGCAGGCTCTGGGGTACAGCTAACCAGTTTACAATTGTCTATTCCTTTCTATTTTGTTAGGTGGTACCCCTCTTCTGGCCCTCGTGATGTCATCAAACGCAGCGAAATTAGTGGCCCGTGCGGCTGCACGGCGACATGCACAACGCAAATAAAAAACCGGCAAAGTGAACCTTTTCCTGTCAATCCAAAACAAATTACTACCGGTGCTTTCCAAAAGAAACCCATGGAAAAGAAGAAAAAAGGAGAAGATAGAGTGATGAGTATGCTTTTTAGCTTCAGTTTATAGTTTTTAGTTGTAACTTATGACTTTTGAATTTTTTATGAAAAAGAGTACGGAGTAATTTAAACTTATGTGTGATTTTGTCCGATATAAATAAAATTGCTACAATATGTACTATAATTATAGATCCTATTTTGAAAAGATACTCCGTTTAAAAGTTAGTTACTGTAAAAAACTAACAATTGGTTTTTAGAAGCTGAAAAGAAGCCCGGTCACTGATTTACGTTGGGTTGGGGACGGATTGGACTGGGTTCTTTTTGTCTTATGTTACAGTAACTAACTTTTAAACAGTATGTCTTTTTAAGACAGGTAGACACTATACTAATTTATCTACATTAGTCAAAATCATAATTGAATTTCTCTCTTTACTCTCTTGCAAACAACTAAAATTCTAAAATCAAAAGGCATTACACACAGCACAGAAAGAATACCCACACTAATCTCTCTCAGGGTCCCACCCACGGCTGGTGGAATCTTTGATCTGCGAACTAACCTCGACAAACTAAGGGCTTTAGCAACAAACGCAGAGCATACGGCATTGCACGAAACGCAGCCAGCATTGTGCACTGCATCCCATCATACCAGCATCATATCACGACTAGGTTCTTGGCATGCGTGGTCAGTGCGGCGGCGGCCACCGCTGTGCTGTGTCGGATGGGATGTTTGTTTGGAGTGACAAACTACACTATACTATTCGTAGGGTTTAGCTTTTAGAAGCTTTTTTCGGGTTTTTCTTCGGCAACTGGCTTTAAATGAGTATCTTTTTAATGTGAGATCTACAAATTAATTATAGTACACTATAGCGACTTCATTTATATCACATAAACTTACACAATACTATCTCATCTCTCACAAACAACGCAAAAATTATAACTCACAGTTATAAACCATAAGCCAAAAAACAGGGCCAATATTCCCCAACGGGCACAAAAGGCAAGTGAAGAGAAAGGGTCACAGTGCCACCAGAGACCATTGCGAAAAAGTCACTACTAGTCAGAATAAAATGAGGACCAAGTAGAAGAATGGCTCGTCCTTTTTGACCTTTGAACGGTTTTTATCTTTTATATTGTTTTATATTCTTTTAGCAGTCAACTAATAAGCCCAAAGGAACAGCCCAGAAATGATCACAAGGTCCATGTAGAAGAATCATAAGAACCAAGTACAGAGAAATGTGGAGCAGCGTAAGAGAACTGCTGCAGCAACAGTATTCTAAAAGCGGGCATCAACGCGTGGCTAATCACACACGTAACGTCTGATTGCAACAGCGAACACGGCGCACGACTTCATCAAATGTTGACCGGGCTTAAGCAAGCACTAGGCGAACACTTGTGCATTATCAAGGGAAGATTAGTTGATTGATTTTTCAAGCTCAGACTATATATTCCGGCCTTGAATAGTTGAATGGTTGCATCAGATGGTTTGGGCTCCATTCATTTTGGTTTAAACTTCTGATTTCTGATTTATTTTTACTCTTTATAAATTTTGTCATTTTCTAGTTTTTTGGGTTTTTAGCTTTTTTCTAGTTATTTTTTCCGTATTCATTTGCATTATCCGTGATAGGCTAACCTGTTTTTATTTTTAAGGTTTTTAAATTTAGTTACGCTAAATAAATCAACATCAGCTATAGTATAATTTTAATCATAAGCCAGCTACACCTTGGCCATTGCTCATAAAATGTGCTCGCTGCATTTGACCCAGATCTGTGGTCACGGACTAAATATGGATCACACGGCTTATTATTGTGCGGTTGTGCTTCAAAAGGAGCAGCAAACTAGCAATAGCAACGCGTTGTGCTACAGCAGTGGACCGTTTAAAGTCACCCGTCCCTACATCATAAATAACCAATGAGCTACGCTGTTTCCTGCTCACTTATCTTGAATTCTTGATCGACAGGGAATGGCATAGGTGGTGCTCAGTTGACTAAATTTTAGTGGTTTATAACTAAATTTTTAATGTAACTGACTAAAATTATACTGTAATTGATGGTATATTATTTAGCATAATTAAATTAAAAAATAAAAAACAGGTTAGCATATCACGTACAATGCAAACGAATACGAAAAAAACCGGCAAAAAGCTAAAAAAACCAAAAAAATCAGAAAAGGACAACATTTAGGAATAATAAAAAATAAACTGAAAATCAGAAACTCAAGCCCAAACAAGCGAGGCCTTAATCGAATGGTGTACATTTTTTTTGCTGGATGGTGTACAGTGACTATGGACAATATACATTAGGGTGCCGCTCGGTTGAACTGAAATAAGCTGGTTTATAGCTGAAATTATACTGTAGCTTATGGCAACTTATTTGACATAACTAAATTTAAAAAAATTAAACATAGAAAAAATAGGTTAATCCATCACGAATATAAAAAAATTAACCTATTACGGATAATACAAACGAATACGAAAGAAAAGCTAAAAAACTAAAAACTAAAAAAGGCGAAATTTATAAATAATAAAAAATAAATCAGAATCTTAAATCAAAATAAACAAAACCTAGAAATCGTCCTATAACCCTAGATATTATGATTTCGTACTACTATAAACCAAGAGCGGCTGCCGAAAAGAGCACGCCTAATCAGCCAGCAAAGTCCGAGAAGTGGAACAGCAGACGCGACTTTTCTAACGCATTGTGTCCTAATAATATCCCCACCAACCGCGCATCCGGATCAGGCTGATTTGTTTTTCTGGTACACAAATTGCACTAACCAGGCTAGCTGGTCGCTGGTCTACCATGGGCGTTTCTACAAGCAGCTAATTGATTTCTCCCTTCTCTGATCGTTCGGACGCAGAATTCATGGCTCAAATGCGCAAATTTTACTTACTAATCGACCGATTGACTAATTAACCATGGAAATTAAGAGAATGTTTAGAGAATTAATAGAGCAAGGCGGATGGAACTCACAGTGCCTGGCGGTGGCCGGCGGCGGCGGGGAGGAAGAGGAGAAGAGGATCTTGTCGAGGCTCTCGTTGGGGACGTACTCGTAGACGAGGAGCTTGTCGTCGGCGCCGTGGGCGCAGTACCCGATGAGGTTGACGACGTTGCGGTGCTGCACGCGGGAGAGGAGTGTGGCCTCGTTCTTGAACTCCCGCGCGCCCTGCCTCGATCCGGCGCCGAGCCGCTTCACGGCCACCTCGCGCCCGTCCTCGAGCCGGCCCCGGTACACGGGCCCGAACCCGCCCTGCCCCAGCTTCTGCTTGGCCGCGAAGTTGCGGGTCGCCTTCTCGAGGGCCTCGTACCGGAACGCCTTCTGCTCCCGCGCCGCGATCGCCTCCAGGTCCTCCTCCTCCCGCCGCGACGACTCCCGGGAGGAGGCGTTGCCGCCGCGGCGGGTGAAGGGGCGGACGATGCGCTCCAGCAGGTCGCGGGGCTTCATGGCCGCAGCCGCGCCGTCGTCAGCCGCCAGGGGGGTGGGTGGATTTGAGGAGAGGTGGGGAGAAGAGGTCGCTGCTAGTGCTCGGGACGGTGGGTTTTGTCGTGCGCCGTGCGCAACCGGGCGGGGGATTTGGATGGGATGGGAGGACAGGGGATGGCGCCGCGCGCGCGCGTGTGGTTTTGCTGGTTAGGCACGGCGATTCGGCCGTCAGCCCACGGGGTGGGGTGGGGTGGGGTGGGGTTGGGCAGGGCAGGGTGGTCGCGGATTCGCGGTGGTGGTGGTGGTTTTTGTGTTGGAGAGCGCAACCAGGTGGTCAGAGCCGTCGCTGTCGCGGCGCGGGGGCTCTCGCTCTCGCAGGAGCGGAGAGAGTCCAGGCGGCCGCGTTCACAGCCGCGCGGCGGGGCGCCGGGGGGGGGGGGGCACGGTGGACTCGGGTGCTGCAGCGACTAGTGAGCGCGGTGTGGGAACGGATTGATGTATCCTCTGCCAACAAAAAGACGTGAAAGTATGAAATCATCCGATTCATATGGGTCTGTTCGTAACGACGGCTTGATGTGTCCTCAGCCAACAAAAAGGCGTGAAAGTACGAAATCATCTCATTCACATGGGCATGTTCATAATGATTTTTACTGATAACTTTTAGGTATAACTGATAAATAATAGTGGTTAATAAAAGTAATTGATAGAAACGGCTGAGAATAGTAGTGGCTGATAAATAATAGTGTATTACGTAAGATGATGCAATGAAAGTTACTATAATATTTGGACTATCATACGATTTACGGAATTATAATATAATAAAATACAAAGTATGTTACAATATGTAAAAACAAAAAATAATAACCGATAGAAACGACTTATAAAAATTAGAGCATTCGTATTTGCTTCAGAAATTAATATGAATAGATTCATAGGATTCTCATGGTCCAATCGGGACATGATATATTGTAATAGCACTCTCGTGCTTTAAACGGGGCCAATACATTGTAATAGCACTACATGATTTTATATCTCTCGACTATATGATTAGCAAGGAATACGTATAGGCCAAAACAGCTGACACAACGAAATTACTACAGAGTACAGACCGTTCTGTTTTACTTTGCCTTGCAAAAAAGAAGTCAGAACTCAGGATAAATTTTGTGAGAGGAAGCCAACAGAAGAATATGGTACTAGTACTACCAGCAACATGCACAAGACAAGTAGTGCTGTCCCTTGGTCGTGACTTGATTCAATTCTGGGAAACCGCGAGGAAATGGTGCCCGTCTTCGTTACTAGCAATCTAGCATCATTGTAAGAGAAAAATCAGCAAACTGTGAGTTGTAAAGATTGACCCACGTTTCCCATTGCAAGCCACGCACCGGATGCGGTGAACAGTGAACAGCAATCCGACGACGTCTCGTCTACTGCGGGGCTCTCCTGACGATAACGAACAATATAATCCTCAAAAAGCTCGATAGAAAAAAAACGCGGGAAGCACATGTATTTGTTGTTTGTAATCATCCATTATGGCTGACCGGTGTCAGCCTGTATCAGTATTATACAGAGGACAACAATTCCAATATTCCATGCACTGACGAATAATCTAAGGTGGTGATCGGTTCGGCTGAAAGCCTCATGGCTTTTGGCTGAAAACACTGTATCTGACTGAAAAAAACACTGTAGCTGACAGAGGCTTATTTACCATAATTAAATTTAAAAAAATTTAAAAATAGAAAAAACATATTAGCCCATCATGTATAATGTAAACAAATACGAGGAAAAAAGAACCCGTAAAAACTCAAAAAAGCCAAAAGTTCATAAAAAGATGAAATTTATGAATAGTGCAAAAATAAGCTGAAGCCAGAAGCTGAAGCCATATTGATCAGGGCCAGAACAATGAAAACGCAGCTCAGACTTGTAATGAATCTTGCGATTTTTTTGTAGCTCCAGCTCCATTCTCCGGCGGCTAATGCAAGTCGCGGGAACCGTCCTAATCTGCCTATGAATCATGGAACATAGCTCACATTTTATATATTGCAATTTTATAACGCCAGTTCCACGTTCCGGCGGCTAGCGCAGGAAACACGAGCCGTCGCAATCTGCATATCAGTTATTAAACACAGCTCAAATTTTAGATGAATCTGTGCATACCTGGGATAGATTACAGCAGAGCAAGTGTCCATCTATGATCTATCCATCAGCCATTCAGCCTGGCCTTCGAGTTGAAGTAACAGGAGAAATGTTCCTATCAATCAGTAACAGGAGAAATGTTCCTATCAATCAGCCGGGCCCTCTGTTTGAAGTTTCAACAGAGACGTATCCATCAGCCGGTTTAGCAAGACACCGAAGCCAGACAGACGGCTATATTTGTAGGGGTGGGAACGGATCGGATACGGTTGAATAGTCTCAAATACGAATATGAATCCATATTTTTCAAACGAATACGGATACGAATTCGAACATTCTCAAATACGAATACGAATATTCTCGAATACGAATACGGATATTTTTCGAATACGGATTTTCTCGGATACGAATATCGGATAAAACGGATTCCTAGCGGTTTTACCGATTTTTCACCAGTTTTTGACCGGTTACCGGTTTTAAACCGCCTAAATTCAAATTTTGAATCACAAAATTTGTACGAATTTTTCATAGGTTCTAGAAACGGATCGAATACGAATCGAATAGTCTCGAATACGAATACGGATACGAATATTCTCGAATACGAATGCGAATACGAATACTCTCAAATACGGATACGAATATTCTCGAATACGAATACGAATATTTTCGAATACGGATTTTTGCTTACCATATTTGTGTTTTCTCGGATACGAATATCGGATAAAACGAATTATCCGTTACCGTTTTCCACCCCTATATATTTGGTCTATTTTGACTTTTTATTTGAAGGATCGTATGAAAAGATCCAAAATATTATTATGACAAATCATTGCAATGTTTCTTAAGTGGTTATTTAATTTTACAAAAGACTACATTCTAGTTAGACTGTTTACTGGGATATTCAGATTAAGCGGTCTGACCGTCTTGTTTAGGAGGTTTGACTGGCAGTCTTCGACCACAAACGGTAGTCAAAGGTGTGGACCACGATCAGTAGTCGATAGTCCGAAGGGCCTTGTATTGGGCGATCCAATCGGCAGATCGACCACGGCAGATCGAACACGGTAGAACGACCATAGCAGATCGACCACGACAGATCGAGCACGGTAGAATGACCACGGATGGTCGCAGCTACAGTACCTGGTCGATGATCATAGGTACAGTGGTTGGTCGACGATCGGAAGGTACAGTGCCTGTTCGATTATTAGAAGCTATAGTACCTGATCAGTGATCGTTAGTTGTAGACTTTGCGATCAGTAGTCGTAGGTTTCGAGTGCTTCAATTATTGTTTTCTTCGAGTACCTCGAGTACTCGTGTTAAACCAACCAGCGGTCTGACCTGCTTGTGTATGGCGGTTAGACCGGTTTCTCTCTATTCATGTTTTGGCTAACGTGGGTCAAATTGTGAAGAACTTGTACCCAAAAATAATTTCTTTGTATTGGATGTGCAAGGATGCTTGGAGTCACCATGGTCGACGGCAAGGATCGGGGCTACGCTCAGGGAGGAGCTGAGGCCTAGAACAATCAAGGATACCAGGTGAGATGCTAAGCTCAAACATGACACGAGAAAGATAGGAAATGTTAAAGGCAAGTTCGAATAGCGGGTTTGCACTATGTGGCTTGGTCAGTCCAAATGAGGCATGGTCCGGTGGAACTGAAGTAGGAGAGACTTGCCGATGTGTGGAGTATGCCCTGGTGGGGCGTGACCCATCGCTGGCCAACAAGCGGTGGATTGCCGAGAAGAAACTCGACGGCGCCTGCTCGAACGTGCTGGGGCTGAGCCTTGTGACGGAGGAAACGATCTGGTCTCTTCTACGCGAGGGAAAACTAGCGGACCGCAGCGCGGTTCGTCTGCCCACTGGTGACAAGATGGAGCCGCACCCAGAGGAGTCGGAGGCGGTCGTCTTCGTTGCGTATTTCGAAGCTGGGCTCCGAATCCCATCGTCCATGATCGTCGGCGATGTACTTCGGACATATGAGCTGGAGTTGGCACAGCTGACTCCGAACACGATAGCACGCCTGGCTATCTAGAGCTGGGCGACGCAGACAGAGTGGGCCTGGTCCAGCGCCTCTCTATTCGCCTTCCTCCACAACGCACGGTGTCAGTTGAAGAAACTCGACAGAGGGGAGTTCTCAAACTTCGGTAGCGTCAACTTCGTTCTGCGGTCGCCGTGCACAAAGATCTTCCCCGCCAATTCAACTCGAGCGAAATGGGAGTCGAATTGGATGCGGCGCTGGTTCTACCGTCGTGTGGCGAGCAGTAGCAATCTTCGATGGACGGGCCGGCCTATGTCGTTCAACATGTCGCCCATAGTGCCCTTTGACCGCGACAACGAGCACCGAGCATGGAGGCTTGTGGAAATCACCCTCCGCTTCAACATGCGAGACCTTGCGGAGGAGTTCATCATGTATGGCGTGGCGCCGCTTGCCCGACAGTGGCACATCCAGCCTAGCCCCGTCCGCCCTAACGGTGTTCGGTCGTCTGTATCTTCACTGCTGAAGCCCTCCGATCCTCGTAAGTTTTTCTGCCGCAAACTGCACAAGATTTCCTTCATATTTTGTTGTAACCTTGTCTCCTTGTTTTATGTGTAGAACTCCTTCTGGAGGACGCAGAGCGCACGGTGGGTGTGTTCCTTGGGCCGTATGTGGCCAAGGAGCACAGCCATCGTGAGTCCATAACGGTGAAGCTTGGGCGGATAAACTGAGTGTGCAAAGCTCTGGGCATCCCTGTGCCGGAGCACGCCACTCCGATCGCGAGCCGGACTCGCCCCCGCAATGGTGATGACAAGGGGGAGGCCTCCCCCCTCACCGGAGGGCGCGGTCACCTGCTGCCAGATCCAGCCCGGCGGCCACCCCTCCTGTAGATCCCGCCGGAGCCGAAGGTACGACGGTCACCGGCTCCGACTTGGCGGAGTACGCCAACTCGGACTTGGAGGCGAAGGCGGGTCACCCAGCTCCTAGCGATGAGTCCTTGGGCGGCACAAAGAACAAAGGGCATGACGCGGACATCCAGGAGGGCGAAGCTTCGTTGCCCCGCCGGCCGCGGAGGCCGAGGAGGCATCGCCCAAGGCACCGAACGCGAAGCGTGCTCGGACACGGTCGCCCACAAGGCTGGAGGAGGAGGCGTTCGAACTGGCAGTCAGGGGCATGTCGGAGTCAGACTCTGACACGGAGGCTGGCAGGCCCAAAGAGGACCTCGTCACCCAGACGTAGGCGGTGCCGCCGCAGTCTGGTCCGAGGCAAAGAGGATACCCCAACGGACCTCACCAATCCACAACGAAGGTAGGCGCAACTTTTTTTCTCCCCGCGACTTCGCGAAGCTATCTCCGATCTGCTCGCTCATACCGTCGTCAACGTCAGCCGAAATGCGATCACCCGGACACCGACAAGGCTCGAGCAATGGGAACAGACGCGAAGTCTCTGGTGCACCCAGCCCGGACGTGACGTCGACCCCCACTGCCATGGAAGTCGCCAGCGCGGAGACTCGGCGTCTGACCATCTCCGACTTCGTCCCTGGACCGGAGACGCTGCGAGCCCTGCAAGTGGCCGCTGATTGTGCGGACGCCGGATTGGACCGGCGGGTGCTGGTGTCATGCGTCTCGAAGCTCCTGGAGGGCACGCTCGAGGCCACAGAGATGAGGGTAAGTGTTCATACCCTTCAATTACACTTGCGTTTTGCGTTTGAGACTTGGCTGACAACTACGCTGTGCAGGCTCTTGCTCGGGCTCTACAGGCGGCCCGCACTCGTGAGCAGGGGTCATTGGAGGACCGACTCCACGCGGCCGAGGGGGCCAACGTTATCGTCAAAGAAGCCAAAGCCACCAAGGACAAGCGCGTCCATTTCCTCGAGACGAAGGGTGTGAAGGCCATCATGGAGGCTCGGGCGCTTGTTGAGGAGGCGAAGCAGGTGGCTACTGAAGAACGCGATGGGCTACTCTAGTAGATCGCGACACTAGAGGAGGAGAAGGCCCGGCTGACCACGTCACTCGGGGAGAAGGACCGGGCGTTGGGCGATGCTTCAATGGCGGCGTGGAGCTTGATGGAGGCTCTGGAGAGCGCCCTCTCTGACCTCTCCGTCATTGTGCCACCCCACACCTTCGGCCCTGAGGACCTGTCACGCACACTTTGGCAGATCAGGGAAGCTTCCGGCCTCGCCCTCAGCGCCACTCAGTCCTTCAGCAACCATTGCTCCATGGTGACGACGCACATCGTCCTCGCCCTGCTCCATCACCGGGGGTGCCTGCACGTGGAGCTGGGGTTATGTCGGGCGCCGTGCACGCCATTCGCCGATCCGCCCAGGCCTTCCACCAAAGGATCTGAGACTACATCGGCGAAGCCGCGGTGAAGGTGGCGATGCAGGGAACCCTGTGAGGCGACGTGGACTTTGGGGTATGGCTCAACGAAGTCCACGTCGCGACGAAGATGGCGCTGTCGGCTCGGAGCGTGGTGTCAATCCGCAGGTGTGACGCCGAAGTCTTAGGGGTGTAGGTGCGCGTTGCCATGTATCCGCCTATGTAAAACGACGCAACATGGACCCTTCTTTTATGAATGAAATGAAAAAATTGCCAAGTGTTTTGATCATGTGTGCTGTTTTACTGCGGGCAGGTGCTTGATAGGGGCCGCTTGCTAGTTTCGGACCTCATGGTCCGGCGGTGCCTTCAGCATTGGGGTTGGGCGGAGGACTCCTTGCGCTTCTAGGAGACCTGGAGTTTGGCGGGGGAGACTTCGATGCGAGAGCACGTTAAGATAGAAGAGCTGGAGAGTAGTAGTCTTGACTACCCGAACACACTTGTAACCACCGAATGTCTGTAAACATTACTTCGCAAATGTAATAAAAACCCTTGTCGAAGCAAATGTGTTCCCTTGCCGTTCTTGTGTGATTGCACTTGTCTTCGACCGATACATAGGACTTCGGGTGCGAAGCGGTCTTCACTGGCCTTGCCCTCAACATGTCGTATGTGATACGCACGAGGTTGGATAGGAATGAAGGGCCGATAGGACCCTCCCCGACTAGGCATAAACTTCACGAGACTAGCCGAAGTAGACGCTCGAGCACTCCGTCCCCTACCTTGCGAAGTGGCGGCAGCGGAGCTGGCGACTAGCCGAAGTAGACGCTCGAGTGCTCCCCTACCCTTCGAAGTGGCGGCAGTGGAGCTGGCGACTAGCCAAAGTAGACGCTCGAGCAGTCCGTCCCCTACCCTTCGAAGTGGCAGCAGCGGAGCTGGTGACTAGCCGAAGTAGACGCTCGAGCGCTCCGTCCCCTACCCTTCCAAGTGGCGACAGCGGAGCTGGCGACTAGCCGAAGTAGACGCTCGAGCGCTCCGTCCCCTACCCTTCCAAGTGGCGGCAGTGGAGCTGGTGACTAGCCGAAGTAGACGTTCGAGCGCTCCGTCCCCTACCCTTCAAAGTGGCTGCAGCGGAGCTGGCAACTAGCCGAAGTAGACGCTCGAACGCTCCGTCCCCTACCCTTCGAAGTGGCGGTAGCGGAGCTGGTGACTAGCCGAAGTAAGTGCCGCTGGAAAGATACGCACGAAGCGTTGCTATGCGCTCCTCTTTTTTATGCTCCGAAGAGTAGCTCAGGACGACAAAGTTCCCGACGCTTTATACTCCGTAGAGTACGCGGAGGCTCGAGACCATCACACGATTTTTTTATATACTTCGTAGAGTGGCTCGGGACAAAGAAGTTCCCGTCGCTTTATACTCCGCAGAGTGCGCGTGGAGGCTTGCCTCCGCGTGTCTTATTTATACTCCAAAGAGTGCGTGCGAAAGCTTGCCTCCATGTGTCTTATTTATACTCCGAAGAGTACGCACGGAGGCTTGTCTCCGCGTGTCTTTACACGGAACGAGACCAGTTTTGCAAACGGTGTCCTTTATTGATTTTCTGTTTGCGCGGGCGAGATATTACAAAGGGTAGGGTGCCGGCAGCGCTGGGGGCATCCCTTCGACTTCATGCATAGTATCGCTGCAGCCGGTCTACATTCCATGTGTGATGGAGAGGTTGCCCCTCCAGCGTCGCGAGGTAGTACGCTCCGTGCTACAAAGCCATAGCGACGATGTAGGGGCCCTCCCACTTGAATTCCAACTCTCCTACCATCGATGCATGGAGCGCCATTTTGAGGACAAGGTCTCCCGGCTAGAATTCGCGCGAGTAGATGGTGCGGTCATGCGCACGCGCTACTTGACGCGCATACTTGGCGACATGCTAGGTGGTGCTTACCCGATCACCATCAAGGAGATTGAGGGACAGCTCGCGCTCTTTCGCCGAGGCCTGGGCGAGGACCCTCCTCGAACCGGCCTTGATTTCTTCAAGCGTGACTGCCTCGTCACCAAAGAGAAGCTTGAATGGCGTGAACCATTGGACACGTTACCGTCTTGCAAAGGAACCAGAGCACGTTAGGAAGCTCATCCGGCCACCTGCCCTTCGGTAGGCCAACGAGACGCTTTTTGACTCTGGCGGAAATGGCGTCGTTCGCTCACTTGACCGCTCCGTTGGTCTGCGGGTGCCCAACCGAAGCGTGATGCCCGTGCGGTCGCAGAACACCTTAAATGGCGCGGAGTCAAACTGCAAGCCGTTGTCGACGGTGACCTCCCTGAGGACTCTGAAACGGCAGATGATGTTCTACCAGAGGAAATGTTGCATGGCTATGGAGGTTACCCTAGCCAATGCCACCGCTTCGAGCCATCTGGAGAAGTATTCCAAGGCAACTATGACGAACCGAAGGTCCCCCGGGGCACGCGGAAGCGGTCCAACAACGTCGATGCCCCCTACGCACCAATGGCCATACCGGAGGAATGGGCTGCAGGTTGCTCGGGGGTCTGCGGATGACCCACCCCATCCACTGGCAGCCCTGACAGCGATGCACGAGGTCTTGCCTGAACGCTTTGCCGATGAGGGACCTCGGTGCAATGTGCGAACTGCAAAGCCCTGCACGAATCTCGGCGAGGAGGTGCTTTCCTTCGTTGCGCGAGAGGCATCGCAAGAGTGGGGCGCAGACTCCCGCTTATAGAGGACCCCGTTCAGGACCTCGAAGGACCTGGCCTGCAGATAACCGTGAATGGGCTCTCGCCAGTTGCCCTGTTGGGCAATTTGATGAACGAGGGTGGCATCACGGTTATATTGCTCGATAGCTACTGTGGGCAGGACCTCATAGAATGCTCCTTTGGGGAGGTGCTGGCTGGCAGCCTTGGCGAGGGCGTCGGCTTGCCCGTTGTCTGCTCGCGGAATGGCTTTTACCGTGATGCCCAAGAAATGGCGCTCCTTCACCCTTACAGTGGCCAAATACTTGGCCAAGTCAGGGTCCTTGGCCTGATAGGATTTGTCCACATGGCCCGCGATCAAACGCGAGTCGGTGCGGACCCTTCGGGCGCCCAGGGCTTTGAGCTTTGCGAGGCCGAAGAGCAGCGCTTCATGTTCGGCTGTGTTTTTTGTCGCAAGGAACCCGAGACGTGCCGAATACAACAGGTGATTCCCCTCCGGCGTGGTGACTACTACGCCCACCCCGGCGCCCAGAGCGCCGTAGGCTCCGTCGGTGTTGACTTCTGGCTGCTGTGCATGCGGCTGCGCCGGCGAAGTCCACTCGGCGAGGAAGTCCGTGAGGACTTGGGATTTTATCATCGTGCGTGAAGCATACGTCAGGGAGAATGGTGCGAGCTCGACTGCCCACTTGCCGATATGCTTCGTGGACTCCTTGTTGTGCAACATCTCCACTAGGGGGAATGAGGACGACACGGTGATGGGGTGAGCGAGGAAGTAGTGCCGAAGCTTCCTTGAGGCCATGACTAATGCGTAGGACAGCTTCTCGAGTTCGGTGTACCGTGTCGTCACTCCAATGAAATCCGTCACAGTCGCAAAGGGTCTTGAAATCCGTCACAGTCGCAAAGGGTCTTGAAAAAAAGGCAGGCCTCGTTCAGCCGCTCTGGATAGGAAACGGCTCAACGCGGCCATGTGCCTAGTGAGCCTCTGGACCTCCCTCGTCGTCTTGGGTGGCTCCATGGAGAGAATCGCGTCGACCTTGTCGGGGTTTGCCTGGATGTCGTGCCCGGACACTAGGAAACCCAGGAGCTTCCCAGCTTGCACGCCAAAGACGCACTTGTCGGGGTTGAGCTTGATGCCTGCTCGCCTAAGATTGTCGAAGGTCTCCTGAAGATCTTGACTGTGGGAGGCAAGCTACCTAGTCTTTACAACCACGTCGTCGACATAAGCTTCGACATTCCTCCCCAGCTGGGAGGCCAGCGTGAGCACGACGAGGCACGTGAAGGTGGCGCCCGCGTTTTTTAGGCCAAAGGGCATCCTGATAAAGCAGTATGTCCCTATCGGTGTTATGAAACTGGTCTTTTCTTCGTCGCCCTTGGCCATGTGAATCTGATGGTAGCTGGAGTATGCGTTCAAGAAGCTCATGAGTTCACATCCTGCCGTAGCGTCCACCAGCTGATCTATGCATGACAACGGGTAGTTATCCTTCGGACACGTCTTATTGAGGGCGGTGAAGTCCATACACATGCGCTAGGCCCCGCTAGCCTTCTTCACCAGCACTGGGTTAGCAAGCCAATCCAGGTGCTAGACTTCGCGGATGACTCCGAACCGAAGGGGCTTCGCCACCTCTGCCTTGGCCGCCTATTGCCGTTCTATTGACATGCGCCAAAGTCTCTACCTGACCGGCTTAGCGTCGGGGCGAACCGCCAAAGTGTGCTCTATGAGGGCGCGGTCCACACCCTTTATGTCATCTGGACCACGCGAAGATGTCTGCGTTTTCCCGGAGTACCTGGAGTAGGTCTTGCTCGACTTCCAGGGGAAAGCCCTCGCCGATGGACATGCACTGACCTTCAGCGTGCATGGGCACCCTCTTGACCTCACCGTCCGACCGGGGCTTGGGCGCCTATCCTGGGGCGGAAAGCGTGTCTACCTTGAGAGTATCAGTGAGCACATACACCTTCTGATGTGGGCCTCGAGTACCAAGCTCTATGTGCCGGGCGAGGTCTTGGTCACTGAAAATGGTGATGATACTCTTCGGGCCCGGGAGCTTCATGCATAGGAAGCTGTGGTGCAGGACTACTCCAAAGGAGTTGAGGGTTGGGCATCCCAATATGGCGTTGTACAGGTACGGGAGATCGATGACGTCGAAGGTGACGTCCTCGCTCCTCAAGTTGTCGCCTTGGCCGAAAGACACTTGCAGCCGTATCTGGCCCAATGCCTTCAACGGCTGACCACCGAAGCCCTGCAGTGGGATTCTCAAGGGGCCTAACCGGCTTCGGGGGATTCCCATTTGGTCGAAGGCCGCCGCGAACATAATGTCGGCGGAGCTGCCTCCGTCAACTAGGACACGCTTAACATCGCAGCCTGCGATGGCGGCCTGGATGACCAGGGGATCTTGGTGAGGAAAGTCCACGCCCTCTGCGTCGGCAGGCACGAAGGTAATGTCATGCTGCGCCCATGCCGACGGTGTCTATGCTGGATATGCCGCCACGTGGTGGAGCCGACGCGCATAAGCTTTCTGCTGCCGCGCAGAAGAAAATTCCAGAGAAGAGCCTCCGGAGATGACATTTATGATGCGGCGCTAGCCCCCCTCCAGGGCATGTATTCTTAGGGGGCCCTCCTGGGGCTGCTACACATGGGCCACCGCTGGTGGTCCCACTTTCAGGTCTCTGTCCCTGGCGACGCTTTGACGAAGCATCGCAATGGTAGGGCACGTCCGCGAGAGGTGGTCGCCGTGGCCATGCACTTCGCACCACAGGGTGTATTGCTGATAGTCCCCCTTGGCAAGGGCTCTGTCATCTCGACCTCGGCCGCAGCCATGCCCCCGGCCTCTGCGACCCCGTCCACGGCCAGCGGGCCTCGATGTCGAGGACGTAGCGGGCCTTCTGAGACCTACGTTGGTTGCGCTTGGGTTTGTCATTCGACGAATCCTATTTGCACTTGGAGGCATCCTACGAGGATTCTTTCTTGCACTTGGGGGTGTCCTTCGGTGAGTCCTTCACTTGGTTGGTGTTGGAGTTGTCGCCTCGGCGGCGTTGTGCATCCTCCTCTGCCCTCGCGTACTCCTCCATCTTGTCGAAGAGCTTGGCCACCGTCTTTATGGGCTTATAGGCATTGTACTCAGCCAGCGGCCCTGGTCGGAGGCCCTGGATCATTGCGTTGATGATGGTGGTCTTGTTGACGCCCTTGACCTGACAGCGAACCTTGGCGAATTGCTTGAAGTACTCTCGGAGCTTTTCCGAGGGCTTTTGCTTGATGGCGAAAAGTTGATCCGCGTCGATGCACTCGATGTAGTTTCCTTGGAAGTTGTTATAGAGGCGGTCACGGATCTGTTCCTACGCGTAGATAGAGTTTGGCTCTATGGTAAAGAACCAAGAGAGTGCCACTCCTTGCAACGTGAGGGGTAGCCCCTTCGCCTTGGTGGAGTCGTCCCTGCCAGTGGCTTCGATAGCAGTTTCGTACACGCGCACGAACTCCCTAGGGTCCGTGTCGCCTTTGTACGGCTCAATAGTGGGGAACTTGAGGACCTCCGGCCACACCGATTGCTGCAGGCCAGCGGAGAGGGGGGACTCTGGATCAATATGTCGAAGCGGGACGCGGCTGGAGGTGGGGGCGTCGCAGCTGTCCACCCGATCTAGCATGGGCTCCGCGGTAGGATTTGTTGGCCCCGAGCCTCTTGCATCTCCCGCACGGCTCCACGGAGGTCCGCCAGCTCACGCTGCAACGTACCAAGGGCCGTCAGCAAGGCATTCTCCACCGTCGAGGTAGTTGCACCCACTTGGGCGTCGGCGCGAATCGCTGGGTGGGCAGCGACCACAGCCTGTGCTCCAGAGCTGCTGGGCGCCCCGGCGCAATGGGCCCCGAGGTCGGTGATGAGGCCAATGTTTGCCGCCAGAACCACCCACCACCCCCACACTGGGTGCGGGGTTGTTGGCCATGCCAGCACGGGCACTAGCGCTGTCGCTCCCGCCAACCTGGTCGACCACCGTGCTACGGATGTCAACGTCGGTGTTTACAATGCCAGTGCTACCATCCGCACCAACTGCTGACGTAGATGCCGATGGTGCACCACCCGAGGCCCTAGCGTTCGCGAGCGCTGCTGTCGTGCTCCTCTTCTTCGTCGTTGCCAATGAAGCTTTCTTGGGTGCCATCATTTCTCAAGTTTCTAAGACTTGCTCTCAGTCGTCCCCACGGACAACGCCAACTGTTGTGGCTACTGACCAAACAGTAAAGTGAGAAAGTAGTGTAGTGGAGGTGATGGATGAACAATGCTTGCCCCTTCCCTATGTCCAGGACCTGTATATATATTTCCATGAAGTGCGTTTTACAATCCTATCCTTACACTCATGTGCCCTCCATAGAGATATCTATGTCATTACACATATCCCATTTCGGGCTTTACAACCCTTTATCAGACCGGATGGACTTAGGTGGGGGCTACCCCTACAATAGTGTAGCTATCAGGGACAATAAGTAATACAACAATAAAGGGGCAATATACCTAACCAAAATAATGACCTAATCTAAACATGACCACTTTTTACATCCTTATACTTTGGCAGACCACACATTGAGTTGATTAAATAATTGGGATGCACTATGGATACCCAGCCTATGCTGGCCATGAAGAACTTGAGATCGTGTCAAGTAGGTGACAAGTCATCGCTATCAACTTGAGATCAGCTTTTAGCTTCCGGCTTATTTTTCACTATTCATAAATTGCGTCTTTTTCTGAACGTTTGGCTTTTTGTTGAGCTTTTTTGCCGGTTCTTTTTTTTTCTGTATTTGTTTGTATTATACGTAATGGGCTAACATATTTTTTTATATTTTTTTAATTTTTTTAAAATTTAATTATGCTAAATAAGTCTCTGTCAGCTACAGTGTTTTTTCAGCCAGCTACAGTGCTTTTCAGCTATAAGCCATAAAAAAAGTCCAAATGGTCACCACCTTATGTAAACACGTATGGAAGTTGATAAATTATTCCCAACCACACCACATTTGAACTTTATGTTAAGATCAGTGTTGGCGTGTAACTAAAGTGACAATCTGCAGAACTGAACGGACTTATGGCTATACCTAGATAGATATATCAAGTGCAATTTTAAGAAGCAGCAGCAGCTAACTCTGGCTTAGGAAGTGTGCATGCGTATGCAGTGATGCCATCATGCAAAGAGGGGAATTAACTAGTAATTAACTTTGAGGTAAAGCATGATACCAGAACCAGCATGTACAGAGAGCACAGGACAAGAAAGCTCATGCATCCAGCACTTAATTAACCGAGTTCCAATTATCTCTGCATTTCCGATCGGATGGTTCCCGGAGACCAAATGCCACCAAGGCAACAAGCCAAAAACCTCTGCTACTTGCCTCTCTTTCTTCATTCACAACTCCAGAAACAAACAAGTAGACACCAAAGTTCACACGGAGCAATGAAGGGACAAAATACTATAGATTTCCATTTCATTTCAACATTACAAACATCTCTGTCTAGAAGGGATCTTAAGAGTATACATCAAGAGAAGAATGCACAAAATGAGAAATGGATGATCTAATACAAGAAAAGATTGGCAGAAAAACATAGTATTATTTATAAACTGCACCTGCGACCTGACATCAGAATTGCTTGATTAGCAATTCTAATGGCTAGATACCTTTTCTTCTTGGAGGTGTTTAGAGATAATTCGAGTGTTTTCTGTGGTTCAAAGTACTTAGATTTTTTATATATGTAATATTTTTCATCCATATTTTTATCATTTTTCATCTATGTATGCAACAGTTTTCTCATGTATACAATATTTTTCCTATGTATGTAATTTTTTATAGCCAAGAAATATTGCATATATGAAAAATATTACATACATAAGCGAAAAATATTGTAAACATAGATAAAAAATATTATATACATAAAAAAATTCTAAATACTCCAAGTAAAAAAAATACCCAAGTGTTATTTAACCATTCCCTTTCCTCTTTCTAATTAACTGATCGGAAAAACTACTGCCACTTCCTCGGTATGCCCACAGAGTCAAATACAAGGGTACACTGCTGCTCGATGTGCAAACATCAAGGAAAAGCCTTTTTAAGGCAGGAAATGAGCTTTCAAAAGTGAAAATAGCATCTCTCCAAGGCTACTATAATTCATAAAGCAAAAGCGCAGACATCTCAGCCATCATATCTTAGCAGTCCAATTAGCCCTGTGATAGGCCGAAAATAGGCTCTCTATTGATCTTGGATGCTTCTTTGTCAGGCACTGAATTCACCGGCGCAAGATCTCCACAGGGGCTTGGCTCCTAGATGTCTCCCTGGCTGCTGATACCACTGCCTCCGTCTGGGTACCCCCATAAGCCACAAGATCCTCTAGGCTTACGTTCATTCCACTTCAGGTTGTCAGACCTCAGAACAATTGTAAGATCAACTTCACATCGCTTGTGATCAGGTATGACTTTTTCACAAACAGTTTTATCATCACACTTCAAGTTGACAAATCTCAAAGCATCTGTAAGATCAGCTGCACGTCCCTTGTGATCAGGTATGATTTTTTTCACCAACAGATATGTCACCACCCTTCTCACTAGACTGAAGGCTTGCTGTGAGATAATATGGAGGTCATCTTATGATTGTAATGAGTAATTGATTTTTGGACTAGAGTATCTGCAGAGGTTGAGTTTGATTTTTTAGGGTTTTACAAAAGACTGCATTCTGGTTGAACTGTCTGCTGGAATCTTCAAGTTAAGCGGTCTAACCGCTTTGTTTTGGCGGTCTGACTGGCAAACTTCAACCGCTAACAGTAGTCAAAGGCATGGTCCTCGACATTGTAGTCGAGTGGTCTAATCGGCCCTGGGTAGTCAGTAGTCCAATTAGCCCTGTGATAGGCAGTCTAAATGACCGTGTGTTGGGCGGTCCGATCGGCAGATCGACCATGGATGGTCGAAAGTTATAGTGCCTGAATGACCACGAATGGTCGATGGTCAGTAGTCATAGACTTCGCATGCAGTCTATAGTCGTAGACTTTGTGGTCGGTAATCGTAAACTTTGTGATCCGTAGTCGTAAGCTTTGCGGTCGATAGTCGTAGACTTTACGATCTTTACGATCGGTAGTCGTAGACTGTGCGATCAGTAGTCGTAGGTTTTGCGACCGATCGTCGAAAGCTACAGTGCTTTACCAACCACGGATGGTCGATAGTCGGTAGTCGTAGTCGTAGGCATTACGATTGGTTGTTGTAGACCTCAAGTACTCGTGTCAGACTAGCCAGCGGTTTGAGCGGCCTGTGCATGGCGGTCAAACTGACTTCTCTCGATGGTCTGAAACTGTTGTTTAAAAATCTTGGAGTTTGGTCATGGTTTGCACTGGATGTTGTTACATATGTGCACTTGTGTTTATTGTTGGATCTTAGGATTAGGATAAGTAATTTAGGTACATACTTTTTGCATTGTGCATTGTATAGATAAACTGTGCCAATTGATGTCTTTGTGTACCACGCGGTACTACGTGATGGTTTGTTTGTTTGTGTTAGTTGTAGGATTTCAGAGCTAGATCATGGTGAGGCGTAGGAGGATTGAGACTAGGCACAGGGTGGTGTTGAGGCCCAGAACGGTCAGGAAGACACCGAAGATGACTGAGGCTTGCGGAGTGGTTGCAAGCTAGGATGACGAGGAATCGAAGTAGGAGCTACCAGTGTGGATATGATGGGTAACAGCAAGGTAGATCGGGACTAGGCTCAGGGAGGAGTTGAGATACAGACGGTCAAGGAAGCTGGGTACTGTCATGTGCGAGAAGAAGCATGTGATGAGCCAAGTGACTTGGGTCGTTTGTAAGCGGAGATAGTTCGGTGGGATCCGGACGCGTGAGAGGCTTGACGGCAAGTCATCGGGGCCACGTGAAAGATGGTAAGGTATGGGCGATGCTTCGTAGAAAAGAAAGCGGGAAGCTTCATTGAAAGCAGTAGGGGCAGTTTGGTAAAATTGCTTAATACCAGAGAAGCGTGCATGAGTAAAACTCGGTATTAGATGGGGTTAACGGGTTATCTCCGGTTTGACCTAATGAGCAGATCAATTAGCTTTTACTTACAAATCAAACAATAAGGTTGCAAACTAACATATTATCTTGCATTTCTAGGTCGGTGAGAACTAGGCAACTCAATCACCACATAACAATTCACCCTCAACTGCTGTAGAGTCACCTTGATCTTCATGTGAAGAATAGACAAGTTATACACTGACGGTTGCACCATGCTAGCTTGATATTATATTATGTACATGTTTCATTTCTTAGAGTTAGTATGTTTATTGAACTTAGTGTTTGGTTGTTACTAGAATTTTTGTTGCTATTATCACAGTGAACAATGTTAATATATTGTTTATTTGCTTCAATCTTAGTCCTATCAATCATGATGATATCATGTGATTGCAATTCATTTTGGCATTGTTGTATTGATGCGATGGCTGTGAGATTAATTTATGTGTGAATATAAATTGCATGGAATAAAAATATAATAATGGCTAGAGACGGTTTCTAGATATTGTCTAAATAACATCTCATAGAGTAGAGGCGGATGTACCGTGTCTAAACAAATATAAACTATCTTTAAGAGCAAAACTACTAACATGATCTCATAGTTAAGGGACAAGCATAACTGTGTCTATACAAACATAAATGTCCCTAGGCTCCCTACGATTATGACTTACAGGGCAAACCATGTCTACCAGAGCGTTAGCAGCCTCTACATGTTTGATCTCATAGTTTGTATTTCAAATTAGAGACGATCGTAATTCAAATTAGAGATGGTCTTTTATATGTCTAACAATTTGATTTGGAATTCGAGTTCTTAGTATAGCAATGGTTTTGACCATGTCTATTGATCGTCTCTAGATGTAGACACAATCATCTCTATTTTTTTGAGGCGGAGGCAATGGAAACACTTATGAGATGGGTGCTAAAACCATCTCTAGCGCTAGTAGAGATGGGTACAATTGTGGCTACATTACATAAAAAACCGCCTCTAGGGGTTGTTTCTGTTGTAGTGACATTGCACAAATATTATCACTAAATGTATGGTCTACTTTAGGCAAAACCATATTAGAGAATGCCAAAGATGTATGTCTCCTCAACCACTTCCCCGTGTGCCTCAACTCCAAACTATCTAATTTGCTTCGTTCTCGCCACTAACGTCCTATGGTCGATAGTGCCACCATAGCCAAGCCGTCGCCATCGAAATCAGCATTGCCCATTAGCATGTCGCTACCATCTCGCACCACACATCGCCCACTTCCTTGACCACTCACCTCATGTTGCCCGCTTGTCGCTCCACACTCCCTATACCATTCCAACTCCCAAATTTACTTATCCTTTGTAACCATATAATGGACTTGTAATACTAGCACAACGTGGCCTGCTCCAAAGAGCTTAAGCTTCTGGTTTATGGCTCTGGCTATTGACTTTTGGTAGAAATTGCACTTAGCGGCTATTAGATATTTCTAAATCATTTGATTAAAAGAAAATTTTAAAAAATAAGAAAAAACAAAAAACATTATATCACGGACAATACAAAGAAATAAGGGGAAAAAAGAAAAAGATAAAAAATACAAAAACTAAAATTAAAAGCCAACATGTTTCAAATAATTTCTAATTTAAATAAGTCAAAAGCTAAAAAGAAACAAGAAATTAAAGCCGTTTAGAGCTCAGGCTTAGCTGAAGTCGCTATTTGAGGCCATTCCCTGAAAAATTCTATAAAATGAACTATCCTTAAAAGACAATCCGCGCGCACACAAAACATACCAATCCCCTGGCCCACTTGTCATTCAGAGTAGCAGCAAAACGAGAGGTTCCCAGGGTATATTCCCAACGGCCACCCCACCTGGACCACCAAAGGGACAGCTCTCTACTACGTCCCACTGACACATGGGCTCCATCACAGTGTGCTCTACATGTCAGTGACTTCACAGACGCGCCAAATGGTGCCGTCCACGCTGTTCATCCAGGTGGCGCGACGCCATTGGCGAAGTGGCCGAACGGGCGCTTATAATTCAAGCCCCCGTCCTTCGCTTGCATCGCATCCTCATCCCTCATTCCCACCAACAGCACGAGAGCCCGAGGAGACGCGGTTCCACTCGACTCGCTGCGACCCGACGCCACCGCCGCACGCGCCCCCAGAGGTTAGGGTTTGCAATCTCTCCCTCTCTCTCCCCCAATCCCATCTCGTTGCTCTCCGCTTCGATCTCATCGGTGGGCGGCGCAGGCACGGACCGCAGAATCTGTGGAGGATTTTAGGAGTTTGGGGGCTAGGTTAGATCTGGTCGTCTCGATCTCTGTGGATGCGTGTGTTTTTTGGGCGGTCTGGTCGGGCGTATTGCTTGCTTGGTACGTTCCGTTGTGGGATCTGGGAGAGGGTGCGTACATCCGCTCGGTTTGCGTAGTTTTTTGTGGTGTTTCCTTTTGAGTTAGCGTCAAGTAATGTCGAACCTTTTAGAGCAAGTACAACAATGGTCTTATAGCCAAGCTAGTCAGCATTTTTGCTGATGTGGAGGAGAGAAGAGAGGAGAGAGAGGAGAGCTTGGCTCTCATGCAAGCAACAAGCTGCACACGGGAGCCTATGCAGTGGTGGGTCCAGATAATAAATGTATGTGAGGAGGAGTAGGAAAGAGAATGTGAGACATGATACCACATAATAATAAAAAAATCTTTTGTAGACAAATAGAAGACAGATTATTGTATAACTTGGCTCTTATAACTTGACTTATAGCCAAACACTTTGCTCTATTATTGGACTTGCTCTTATGGGGGAATGGAATGATTTGAGAATTTTGGGATCTGTGATTGGGCTGCTTGGTGGCGGCCTAGGTATGTCATCGGGAGCGGATCCCATAGAGCTTCCCCTAACTCCACGAGGTGGATTTCATCACATCGGAGACCGTTGCTAATTTTTCACGGACTAGATCAAGCCACATCAATGCTTCGCGCAACATTTTGTTCTTCCGTGCGCATGACTGTTATTCTCTGGTCGAGGTTCCAGGAATCCAACCAAATCCAAATCCATCCATCGTCTGCCATTTAGTTGGGAAGGAATGCAAGGAGTGGTTGCGTCCAAGATGGAATCTTTTTGAAAAGAAATAATCGGTTTAGTTCGGTAGTCCAGCATGAGGTGGGAGATCTTGCACTCCTCGCTGGACATGGTGGCAGTGCGTTCTGTGGCCTGGAGGCAGAGGTGGATGGCTTAGACACGGAGCAGCCCGTTGTCGAGTCCAATCTGATGATGCCAAGCACAGACTTCCCGTGGCCCCACGAACCCCACATTGGTGGCAGCGGCTACATTATTGTCGAGCACTGCTGCTGATCTGAACAGGAGAGAAGGGGAGTTCTAATGCAATGTGGCTTGATCTAGCACATGCAAGAAAAATAACGGTTCAGATGTGCTAAAATCCACCATATGGAGTTAGAGGCAACTCTAGGGATCTGTACCCGCATGTCATCTGATTAATTGTGGTAGATCTGTACCTGCATGTCATCTTATTTATTGTGGTAGTATTTTTTTTTCTGTTAGACAGGATTAGTGTTTGGTGTATCTGAGATTATGTTAATAGCGATAGATTGATAGTGATCTCATTGGTATATTTGGTCAACCACTGATCTGGACAGATTGTAACATTTTGAAATGGATTTATTGATCATATACCCTCCATTTAGATGGAAATTCAGGATTTACCCTCCTGGCCCACGTGTCAGTGACTTATGATGACCCCACGTGTCATTGAGATGAGGAGGGTAAATCCTGAATTTCCCAACTAAAGGGAGGGTATATGATCCAATCCCCCTATCGAAATACTTTACATGTTGAAGTGTTAAAAAAACTGGGTTTTGTTAATTGGTGTGATAATAATAATATATCTTGATGATTGGTACAGTTTTGTTGATCTGAGTGGAAGCGTAATATGATTTGTGGAAAATTAGATTATTTAGATATTTCTGCCCTGTGGTATTGGTAATTAGTAATTACTGGATCAAATATGCCCATATCATACACCCATGCTTGGTGGCGGGCTAGACATGTCATTGGGGGCGGATCCCCTAGAGCTTCCCCTAACTCCACCAGGTCGATTTCATCACATCGGAGACCGTTGCTAATTTTTCACGGACTAGATCAAGCCACATCAATGCTTCTTCTCCCCCCATCCGTGCAACATCTGGTTCTTCCGTGCACATGGCTGCTATGCTATGCTCTGGTCCAGGTTCTAGGAATCAAACTAAATCCAAATCCATTCATCGTCTGCAATTTAATTGGGAAGGAATGCAAGGAGTGGTTGCATCCAAGTTGGAATCTTTATGAAATAAAGAATTGGTTTGGTTCATTAGTCCAGCATGAGGTGGGAGATCTTGCACTCCTTGCTGGACATGGTGGCGGTGCATTCTGTGGCCTGGATGCAGAGGTGGATGGCTTAGACACTGAGCAGCCTGTTGTCGGAGTCCGATGCTGACGATGCCAAGCACAGGCTTCCTGTGGCCCCACGTCCCCCACATTGGCGGCTGTGGCTACATTGTTGTTGAGCACTGCTGCTGATCTGAACGGGAGGAAGAAGAAGATGATGTGGCTTAATCTAGCACATACAAGAAAAATAATGGTTAAGATTTGCTAAAATCCACCATATGGAGTTAGAGGCAACTCTAGGGAATCTCTACCCGCATGTCATCTGATTAATTGTGGTAGTATTTTTTTCTGTTAGGCAGGATTACGGTTTGGTGGATCTGAGATTATGTTAATAGCGATAGACTGACAGTGATCTCATTGGTATATTTGGTCAACCGCTGATCTGGACAGGTTGTAACATTTTTACATACTTTACATGTTGAAGTGTTAAAAAAACTGGGTTTTGTTAATTAGTGTGATAATGATAGTATATCTTAATGATTGGTACACTTTTGTTGCTCTTAGTGGAAGAGTAATACGATCTGTGGAAAATTAGATTATTTAGATATTTCTGTCCTGTGGTATTGGTAATTAGTAATTACAGGATCAAATATGCCCATATCATACACCCATGCTGTGTGCTTGTTATTTAGGCCTTTTACCATTGTGTTTTTACTGATACCCGTTACTAACTTATTTCGATAGTAACAGATGCTCACATTCGTAATGTATGTTATAGGATTTCATGTTGTATTACAAATTTTGTGATGAGTGGATGTTGAAATTATTATATGGATTAACACTCTTCTCTGTTGATTGGTGCTTTTAAAATGTATGCGGATGTGTTGTTTTACAATGAGTCAAACCTGTCATGTTTTGAATGCTTAAGTTGATTATTTTTGTACTCCTTAGAGCATAAGCCTTTTTTATGGGGATGGCATGTTTGGTCGAATTTGAACCTGCATAGTGTACTATTATTCCATTCAGAAATATGAAGCTGAAGGACAATAGTCATCTGAATCTGGACGACCATGCATTATTCTTATGTTTAATAGCATCTTAATTTATCATTTGCTGGTTGTTTGTGGTTGTAGTGAATTGATACCTTAGCCAAGATGTCGCGTGAGGAGCATGTCTACATGGCCAAGCTCGCTGAGCAGGCAGAGAGGTACGAGGAGATGGTTGAATACATGGAGATGGTGGCTAAGACAGTAGATGTTGAGGAGCTCACTGTGGAGGAGCGTAACCTCCTCTCTGTTGCCTACAAGAATGTGATTGGGGCTCGTCGTGCCTCATGGCGTATTGTCTCATCCATCGAGCAGAAGGAGGAGAGCCGTGGGAACGAGGATCACGTTGGTCTGATCAAGGAGTATCGTGGCAAGATTGAGGCTGAGCTCAGCAAGATCTGTGACGGTATCCTCAAGTTGCTTGACTCACACCTTGTACCTTCCTCCACTGCTGCTGAATCAAAGGTGTTTTACCTCAAGATGAAGGGAGATTACCACAGGTTGGGGCCGCACATATTTTATTGGGTAGCTGAAAAATGCTTTCAAATAATTCCTTGTTTATTAATTTCTAAATTTTTGTAGGTACCTTGCTGAATTTAAGACTGATACCGAGAGGAAGGAAGCTGCTGAGAGCACAATGGTGGCCTACAAGGCAGCCCAGGTTGGTTTGTTAATCATTATACTGTTAGATAAATAATTGCTTGTGCTATCAGTCTTATTTTAGTTTTATTATCATGTGTAGATTTCTTATAACTACTGTTTGTGGCAATTGTTTATGCTTTTCTTCGAAACATCTTTGCTATGATTATTCTTTTATGATTTAATTTTTTTCTTTGGCCTACTAAAGTAGATACAGTATGTTTTTCCCTGGAATGGTCTGTTGTACACTGTACTTTGTAGGATATTGCTCTGGCTGAACTGGCTCCCACTCATCCCATCAGACTTGGGCTTGCCCTCAACTTCTCCGTGTTCTATTATGAGATTCTGAACTCGCCTGACAAGGCTTGCAACCTTGCAAAGCAGGTTTGTGCTAAACTGTGAACTTATTCCTTTTGTTACTTTGTGGACGATAGACCATGTTTATTAGCTGGTAGCATGTGTTGCTTCAGCTAAGGCTATAGATGTGCACATAGTTGGCTATAGAGATGTGCATTCTTTACAGCTGGAGTTATACTTTTGGATCTCAAGATGCAGCATGTGAGAATTAATGAGTACATTGTTTGTAGTGGAACTCTTATACGTATTCTTTTATAGTCAATAACAACAGACTGAATCAGCATCTTATTAAAAAACAAATGCTTAATCCAGTTTCCAGCATTACTTTCTGTTGCCCCAATCCACTTCAAACATCTTTCTATCTTTACTGATATCTTTAGACACTTTAGACATATTGGTTTGCTAATTGTGAAACCATATGGTCTTGATTTATTGATAACCGTCCATGATTTTTTCTGTACATTCATTTATTTGGAGACTTGGAGTTATGAACTTGAACGTGAGATGTCTGTCCATTGTATTAGCTGGCGATTAATTGTTAGGTTAGTGGCAATTAGTGTGCAGGATTTCATGAGTTCCTTGGCATGATTACTCTAGCTGTTGCAAGAGTTCCTTTTCTTTAGCATGAGCACCCAGCATCTCTTGTTTTTCATTCCAAGTTAACCAATCATTCTATGTGCATTATGGATTTTTGCTGTACTCTTCTTTACAGGCTTTCGATGAGGCCATCTCTGAGTTGGACACCCTGGGCGAGGAATCTTACAAGGACAGCACATTGATCATGCAACTCCTGAGGGACAATCTGACCCTGTGGACCTCGGACATCACGGTATATCCTGCCCGCTAGCTGAATCTGTGCATTTCTGCTGCACAATGTAAGGTTCTTGCTGTACCAACCCTTCTACTGGCTTGGTTTCAGGAGGAAGGCGGCAGTGACGAGAACAAAGAAGCCCCGAAAGAATCAGGCGACGGCCAGTAACCAAATGGGTCCCCTTGAATTTTAGATGCCTATCTATTGTGAAAGGCCTTGTTGCATTGCCATCTGTTCTAGCCTCTCTTTTTTTTTTCTTTCCCCCTTTTCTTATCTAGGTTGGGCAGTGGTCGCAGTGGTTCCCTTTGCTTCTGCACTACCTTAGGTCCTTGTGGACGGCCGGTGTTATGATCTCTTGGACATGACTCCTCTCTGCGGTTTGTTGCTAGTTTTCGTCATCAATATTGAAGTTGTTTGCAGTCTTGGTATCATCAAAATCTTCTTGTGTGATCATATGGTGTTTGTTAGATTTGCACAGGCACAGTACTCGGTCTGAATTGCTTGAATCGCTATGAACAATTGCTTGAATCGCTATGATTTGTTCGGCCTCATGGCATGTGCCCTGTGAGATTTTTGAACTGCTTTGCCAAATTTGTGGCCAGATGCACATTGTCATCTGCTATGCCTGTGAAAGCAGCAGAATTCAGATGTAGAAGAGGTTCACACTCAACTTTTAAACTGGCCATTGAATGTGACCCTGCTCATCTGTTAGCCTATCTGTCAGCATATTATAGGGTGTGTTATTTTTTGCTGTGGTTTGTATGGACAAATCTAATATTGATAAATCATTTTAAAAAGGCTGTCATCTGCTATGCCTGTGAAAGCAGCAGAATTCAGATGTAGAAGAGGTTCACACTCAACTTTTAAACTGGCCATTGAATGTGACCCTGCTCATCTGTTAGCCTATCTGTCAGCATATTATAGGGTGTGTTATTTTTTGCTGTGGTTTGTATGGACAAATCTAATATTGATAAATCATTTTAAAAAGGCTGTCTCGATGAGTTGTTTTAAAATGGTGATGAAGAAACTATTCTGTATATTTGTTTAAGAGAAGCTATAAACGGTAAAGAGCTTAGCCAGGACATAATAAAATTCATGGATTTCCTTGATTAAAAGGACAAAATTTAGGGGTGAAAATGCATATGGGTCAGCTCTACGGTCATATCGGCAAGCCAATAGGTAATGCCAACTGGGGTACATCTAATCAAGGTTGTTAGGGCGGTGATCTCAGGTGGTAGGATTGTTTTTTTGCCTAATAAGATCGAATTATAAGGTTGGATTGTAGAATCACTATTCTATAAGAGATATATATATATATATATATATATATATATATATATATATATATATATATATATATATATATATATATATATATATATATATATATATATAGGAAACCTCTTTTCTCTATATATATATATATATATATATATATATATATATATATATATATATATATATATTATTTCTAAATATCCAAGTCTATAGTAAATTTTTTTAATTTAATTTTGTAATTTAAGTACACTTATTCATGTTATATTGAACTATGGTTGATTTTTTAAAACTTATTTAATTATTTTTAATAAACTAATAATTTAAAAGTCCAATACATTAAAGATAATACTTTTTACCTTAAAACAACATGTAAACAACAAAAACAAAACAAATTAAACTAGTGTAGCTTAAATTAGCAATAGGAAATATCAAATTTTATATGTTAATATAGTTTGTTATCATGATCATAATCCCACTACGATTCTATCTAATCCTAACGATTATACGAGTTAAACCGTGATCCCACTTCGATACTATTTGATTTCGATTCATATTACGACCCATGCCATCTACCTTTGGTAGAATCGTACAATACGCATCGCGATTTTGATAATCCTACATCTAATTGAATTTTGCTAAGCTATATATGCTTTCACATAACATCGCACATCCGTGGATTATTATTAAATCCGCTCTATTTAGCAGGAATCGACAGACGTGGGTTTTGCTGGAATGTCTATCCTATTTAGGGATGGCAATCGGGCGCTGCGGGTACGGGTAGTGCTCGCCCATACCCGTACCCGCGACCCTGATTTACGCACATACCCGCGAAGGATGATGGGTAAAGAACCTCGCGTCGCCCGCGGGCATACCTGTTTACCCGCGAACTGAGTCACCATATTATATTGCATAATATAAAATAAACAGCAATACAAGACTAACATCTTGACCACATATGCCCAGATTAATCATTCGATTCAACCAAAAAATATTGAGATAGTAACTAAAAAGGATTTGCCGTTCAATTAATACCACAACAGATAGCCATGTAGCAGCAAGCTACTTTCACATAAGAACACATAACGAAATTGCAGTCAAATTGTATGAAACAACGAAGAGGTGGTGTCAGCTAGTTTCACATAACACATAAGAAAAATTGCATTCAAATTATATGAATCAGCTAAGTGCCAGTGCCATATATCAGGCTTTGTCAGCCAAATTTCCTGCTTTTAACATAAAAAGAAGCAGCAACGCCAATATAAGGGCAAATCACGACAATTGCATTGGCTTTTCCACCACCATCGCGTTCAAACAAGGCCTAGAACATAAGGTAACTAAAGTGACATCACACTACCAGACCGGTTGAAAGCATCTAGGCCCCTAAAAATATTGGTTTTGGTAATTAATGACATTATGTGATCATGGGACTAATTTGTGTATTAAGTGTTTGCAAGAATTAGTCTCAAGGGCAAAGAAAGAGGTACATAAAAGGATTTCACAATATTCAGAGATCTCCAAGTCGGCAAGGTAAATAGTTTAGGGATCTTTTAAATTTTACCGGTCTTGGAGAAAGGTTGGAAGACCGGATTATAGGTTAGATGCCGTACTATTAAGAGGGATCATGGTAAAGTGCTTGATCATATGCTAATGTGTCTCTTGGATCAATTTAGGATCATGCATGCATTTAGAATTTAAAATTGAATCAAAATCATGCATTGTCAGAATTTTCGGAAGTACCGGCGTTATAAGCGCGGAACTTCCGATCGGGCGGAAGTACCGGGCGCCCGAGCGGAACTTTAATTCCAGAGAGCGCCCGGAGTAAAACTTAACCTCTCGAAAAACAGAAGTACCGCGGGTTGAACTGCGGAACTACCGCAGGCCCGGTAGTTCCGGACGTTAGAGCAGAACTTTATTTCCAGAGAAGCGCCCTGAGTTGGAGTTAACCTCGCTGAGATTGGAAGTACCGGGGCAGAGAGCGGAACTTCCGGGATTCCGGAAGTACCGCAATTTCAACGGTGGTAGTACCGCACTCATTGACCAACGGTCACTTCTGACTCACTGACATAGCCGTTCTGACCAGGCGGCGGAAATCCGGAAGTACCGCCCATATAACGACGGTAGTTCCGATTTCCCTGATTTTTCAGGATTGTTTAATGCAACGGCTATTTGAGGTTGGTGGGGGTATAAATTCAACCCCACCGGCACTTGTACTTGTTGTTGAACCCCCATTGAACATTCATAAGCATAGAGCAACCTCTTACACCTCATTTGCACACTTGAGCATTCAATTGAGGTAGTTGAGCCTTTTCGAGTGCATTGCATCCTAGTTTGATCCATTTGGCACTTGAGAGTGATCAAGCCCTCTGTGATTTGTTACTCTTGGTGCTTGCCGGCACCTAGACGGCTTGGCGGAGGTTCCGGTGATCTTCTCAAGAAGATTGTGAGAAGGCCCAGAAGATTGTGAAGGCTCGGAGCTCGCCTACCCGGAGAGGGAAAGGGCTACCGCTAGTGATCGAGGTGATTAGGCTCAATTTGTGGAGCCGGTCCGATTCGTTCGGGCTTACCTCAACGTGGACTAGGGGAGACCGGCAAGTCTCCGATCACCACGGTAAAAAGTGATTGTGTCAATTGTGGTTTGCTCTCTTGTGCTTACTTTCATTCAAAGAATTGTCTTCATTTGAATAATTTGATTGCTTGCTTAGTTAGAGTAGCAAACTTTGACCTAAGCTAATTGTTATTGCTTTTAGTCAATTACTTGTACTAGTGATCAATTGAGCCTTTCTAGATTGTTTAGTAGTACTATTGTTTACTTGCTCCAGGGAACCATTAAGTTTAAAATTGCTAATTGAAATTAGACGAAAATTTTAAAACTGCCTATTCACCCCCCTCTAGTCGGCCTCCTCGATCTTACACTGGTCTCATGTAAGTTGTAAGTTCTAAGAATCCCACATTGCATTGCAAGTTTGCAATAAAAGAACACAATAGTAACAAGAAAAGCTCTTATATATATACCTTTAAGCGGAGGGTATCTCGACCTCGCCGTCGGTGATCTCCTGTTGCAGATCCTTGGGGTCCTTCCCGTCAACGGTGCACCCGACGCTGATGCAGGTCCCGAGGATCTCCTTGACGGTCTCGGACATATCCTTGGCGATCCCAGAGGAGGCGGCCGGCGGCCAGTTGCGACGGTGGATCTAGGCGAGGCGGAGGCGCTGAGGGCTAAGGCGGATGAAGGAGGAGAAGGAGGCCCGCGGCTGGGTGGGGGGGCAGAGGAGGAGGCCGACGACTGGGTGGGGGCGGAGGAGGAGGCCAACGGCCGGGTGGGGGCCAGAGGAGGAGGAGGAGGAGGCGGCGGATTTGGGGGCGGAGGAGGAGGCCGGCGGCCGGGTGGGGGGCGGAGGAGGAGGCCGACGGCCGGGTGGGGGCGGAGGAGGAGGAGGCGGATTTGGGGGCAGAGGAGGAGGCCGGCGGCTAGGTGGGGCGGAGGAGGAGGGCGACGGCCAGGTGGGGGCGGAGGAGGAGGAGGCGGATCTGGGGGCGAAGGAGGAGGCCGGCGGGCGGGTAGGGGGTGGAGGAGCAGGCCGGCGGATGGGTGGGGAGAGTGCGAGAGGGGGGCGGAGATGCGAGAGGGGCCGAGGGGGGCGGCGGGCGAGTTATCTGGGCGAGCAGCGGGGAGTCTAGAGTTTATTATTTTAGGGTGGCCCACCTGTCAGTTTATTTCACGGGTAAACGGGCGAGATAGGTACAGGTAGAGCTAACCCATACCCGTACCCGTTTACCCGATGGGCAGAGATTTCGCCTCATTTTCATACCCGCGGGCAAAGAATACATCCCATACCTGACTCCATTAGGGTATTTACCCACGGGCACAATTGCCATCCCTAATCCTATTTATATGTAACCTAACTCAATTCAATTTAAAATCTGTGGGTCCTCTATTATCATGCGAAAATACCTGTAGTCTTAACAAATTTACTCAATGATCTTTCAATTCAATTTGAAATATTTGGTTCCTCGATTATCATGCCAAAATACCTGTAGTCTCAAATTTACTCGATGAAGATCGGTACGCTACAAAGTCAACTGCGTTGGCATCGAGCGCATATACAACATACCATACATTGAACGCGAGTATTATTGCTCTGATTATTATTATTGCATATGTGGTAAAAACTGACTAACAACAACCTAATCAACCAACCGGCCGGCGACTCAGCTTCCCCCTAACATGCATGCTCGACGGATCATGGATGGATGGATCGATCCCGGTGTATAAATAGCATCACCAGCTGCTCCACTCAGAAGAAAGCGGTACCATTCACCAATTCAATCAACAGAAAGGAAAGGGAAAAAAACTCAGCAGAACAATGAATATCAGATTAGCCGGTGAATAAACATACTAATTCATCTATGTAAATTGAGCTGTGAATAAGCTCATTAACCTATTGATAAGATCATTAACCAATTGATACAATAGCCCAATAGACAGCTACATGCATAACAGTGATACGCTAAAGCTACAAAACGCCTGCATGCTTTCTTTCCAGTTTCTTTGAATCAGTCTTCAGTGTTTCCTCTCCAATCTTTCAACCATAAGTCATGAAAAAAAAAGAGGCACGCACCGGTTCCACAAATCAAAAAATAGGTACTAAGCTGAAAATAAAGGATGGCATATATCTGTAGGACTGAAATGGCGACAGAGGGGGGTGAATGTCGCTCTTAAAAAATCGCCCCCGAGAAATCGAACACTGATTTTTCAAAAGGATGCAAAACAAAGCAACTCACAGAAAATTAAAATTAATTTTGCTGAAATCTAGAACGCATGCGATACCCAAAAATTCAGCATAAATCAGAGAGTAATCAGTAAAAATTTCAGCTGAAAATAATGCCGTTTGATCTGCATGCAAAATGGTCAAAGATCGGTACAAAAGAAAAAGAAATAGACAACACAAGAACTAGCAAACTGAGAGCTAAGAGACTTGCTGCACTAAACGGAGAACTCAAAAGAAACTAGTACTACTCGGCAGGTAAAGAACCAACAGAAAGAGAAGCTGTTGAAAAGAGCAAGCTGCAAGCTGCACTTTCTCAAAAGAAATTAGTGCTTTGCAGATCAGCCGAGATGGCAATGTGCAGTTGTACTAGCAACTGGACTGCATGCAGGAAATTACTTGAATGGCTCACTGCATTCGGCTACTAAAAGATTGCTAATGAAATCAATGCAGCCAACGGAAAATGAGATTGCATGAACCAGCCGAACAAACCAAAAGAGATTAAAGAGGCTGCTGTCCAGAGAAATGAGGAACACTGCAGATGGCCGTGAGTAAGAATTTTTGGCTGCAACCTGCCTCTGCCGTGCACACTTGCTTTGGCCAAAAGAATGAGTACGTTTTAATCATTCTAGGCTGGCCGAGAGCAATTAAAAGAAGAAAAGAGTTTGCACGCAAAAACCGAGAGACTGAATCTTGCTTACTAGATGCCCAACCACTAGACCAACAGCAAGAAGATCTCAAGAGAAGAGTCTCAGGAAGAGACTAAACAACCAGAACATCTCACAAATAAGATTTCACAAATTGAAGCAAAGAGATGAAGAACAAGAAAGAAACACTAAGAGAAGCTCAAAACCAAATAGCTCAAACAGATGAAATGCTAGAAGCACAAGAACAGAGAACTAAACTTCAGTAATTTCATTCAAGGAAAACAAGGAATACAGAGGAGTCCCGATACGCCTGGAGAGCATAGAGAGAAACTCACCTTCTCTCTTTCTCTCTTTCTCAAATTTTTATGGAGAGAACTAAATGAAACCCTAACTCTTACACCCACTCTCCCAAAATTTCAGCACACATCTTCCTCTCCTTTTATAGCCACTCACTAATGGGTTTGCACATGCTTTACCCATTAGGCCTCCAACAACTCGACGCTTTATTCAAACCCGCTTCCTTTTGTGCAGCCCTGCGTTTTTACCGAAACGCCCCTCGCACACCTTCCATGAAGCTTCCTTATTCCTTGCCTCGCAAGCCACGCAGCTTCGCCGTCTTCGGCACACCTTGACCGTTCTGACCTCAGCGCCACCTGCGCCTAGTCCGGTCCTCCGTGCCTCGCCACGACTCCACCTCGAGTCCACATCGTCTTCGACACTTCCCGACCGTTCTGACCTCAGCGCTACCTGCGCCTAGTCCGGTCCTCTGTGTCTCGCCACGACTCCACTCGATGTCCTGCAGCCACACAGACAAGAAACACGTCAAATAGCACCGCTCGACAATAGCATTATACTTACCCACGAAGAAGTCCAAACCTGTCGAAGAAAAGAATAGACATTCTAACCCCATACGACCAAGTTTGACCAAGTCCGACCGAGCCCATTGCACCACGCAACGTCAAGGTCCGAACCACCCAAACCAAACTCGACTCTCCTAAACCAACGTCAATTACTCATCATTCACACGGGATGACCTCACATGGTCTCTCAATATCAGAAACTTTGGAACAAAAATAGCTATTAGCCCCTATAAAATCATATTAATTAATGGGAGGCAAATTAGACAGCAATACAATAGCTCGTACAATACAATAGCTCGTACGATAGGAGCGACAATCCAGAGTGACCAGCGGCTCTCTTAAATTGATATCCAGAGGGTAAACCGGCAACTATCCTATGCGGAGCGTGGGATAATATAGGTCTGTTATTCTGGATACCATTGATGGCTTTTAACTGCAGATAATAATTTTTGTGATTGTTTCTTTATATGGCGGCAGACGGCGAAAACATCGACACAAATGTCGCATATAATTTTAAACTTAAAAAGTTATTTGGAGAAAGAAATTGTCTTATTTGTATTGGCTTTCAGAAAAATCGAAACTGAACATTAAAAAACAAAAAGAATAGGAAGTCCTCTAGTACGCGGTCTAGCACCCCCTGCAGGCCACGGCCGGCGCACGCTCCATCCAAGCAGGCCTCTCCAAGCCCACTATACACCAAGAAACAGTGAGAGGCCGAACCCGCACAAACCATAAGGCATCTCAACGTATAGACAGCCGGAGGCAGACTGAAGCGCCGCCTCCAGCAGCGGAGGACACGGGCAGCTATCCTACGCGTCAGAAACACCTGCAGGGGAGCAAAGAACCATCACGAGCAAGCAAACCATCAAACGAACAAATAGGAAGGCGTTGGGCACCAAAGTACTAGGCAGCAGCGAAGCGAAGCCATTTCCCCAGACTGCCAGACAGCCAGGCCAACACGAAGCAGAAACGATCGAAGCCAATTAAACCGCAGGGCACGGCAGCAATCGCCGACGACCCGAGCAGGCACCGTGCGAACAAAGCAACGCGATCAACCAACAGAGAACGGAATCCCGAAAACCGAACGGTTGCAGGGCGGCGGCGGCGCGACTCACCGGGACGGGACCAGGGCCGGTCCTAGGATTTTAGGGGCCCGGGGCGAAACTAGAAATAGAGGCCCTAGCATAAATATCTAAATATAAATCTACATACATACACGCGCGTGCGCGCATACACACAGATATATATATGTGTGTATATAATTTTACCAACAAACACTTAAAATGCGTTATGTATTAAAAAAAATTCATATCAAAGAGTTTATAGATATTACCTTAAAATTTTCTTTTAACATTTCTAGATGCGAAGTCATTGATGATGGTATTGATATCAATTTCATCCAATAATTTCTTCTCAATACATAAAGTTGCCAAACCTTTTAACCTCTCTGGAGACATTGTTGACCTTAAATAATTCTTCAACAATTTCAACTTTGAAAAGCTTCTCTCAGCTGATGCCACAGTCGCAGGCATAGTAAATAAAATCCGATAAGCAATAGAAATATTAGGATAACAATCCGCTTCTCTGACAATCTCAAAGATCTCCATAGCAGACATTGGTTTATCTGATAAAGTCAAATACATAACACTTAACTCAGAAGTTAGATCATTTAACTCAACATCAGACGAACCATCTAGAGAGAAAGTTTCTGCAAATTTTATACAACATTCTTTTAATTCAGTTCGATCCAATGACTTTAATGTTGTTGAACTCATTAAAAATTCAAATATACTTCCAAATGTTTGGAGTTCTTGAAATCTACTTTTCAATCAATTGATTGCCATATCAACCATAACAAAAATAATAATTCGTATGTGGACCAACTACAGTGGCTAAAAGGTCCAAGATAAATCTTCAAAGCATGTATATACTTTACATAGTATATGGGGGGCCCCTGGATTTTGGGGGCCCGGGGCGGCCGCCCCTCTCGCCCCCCTCCAGGGCCGGCCCTGGACGGGACGGGACGGAACGGGGCGGACTGCGGAAGCAAGGCTAAAGCACGCACGCCTCCGCCCAGCCCATCGGAAAACAATCACCGACGAATATACCCACCGCATGAGACGCCGGACGGCCAACAAGCTCGCCAGGGCCACACCACATACAGGTGGGTCGGGCAGCCGTCACACCGCCGCTTCCCCAAACAAGTTGTTTTGGCTGTGGTTTTGACTTTTAGTTTATGATTTTTAATTTTTGACTGTTTGTAAGAGATAGTATGTAAAGTAAAACAGTCGAATATAATTTTAGTGAATATAACTAAACTCGGTACAGTATACACTATAATCTATTTATAGAATTAATTTTAAAAAGACATGTAGATTATAAGCTACTTACGTAACAAGAAGTGATAAACCAAACAAACAGAGTGAATTTAACCCACAGCCAAAGTATGACGACCAACACCACCAGATAGCACGCATTGCCTCTCCATTGGCCTAAAATAGCCTTGAACCCTCCTCCCGTTTGTTCCCCGATAACGGTTTTATTCTATTATTGACAAGTACTGATAAAGCAAACAACAAATGTGTAGCATCCCAAACTTTGTAAAGCAATTTTATAAATGAAATTTGGTGAATTTTAAAAGCTTTCGTTGCATTTGCTTGAACTTTCAACAATTTTTAAGTTATTTGATTTTCATTCCCATTTTCTTCAATCCAAAGAGAAATATTCAAACTCTAATGTTGATTGATTTCAACCAAATTCAATGAAAAATTCGAGACAACTTTAAACCTAATTCTTTCCCTCCCATCTTCCTTGGGCCGAAACCTTTCTTGGCCAAACACTCCTTTCTTCTTTCGAATTTTTGGTACGGATAATCTATTTTTTATTTGAAATTACATAAATATACCCGCGATTTTTTTTAACAAAAATAGACTCCAGTCGCCCCCCGTTAGGCGACTGCCGCCTTTAGCCCAACCAGGAGGCGACATTTAAGAAATGTGGGAACCGTTGAGCGAATCAATGCTGTCGCCTGAGCGTTGGACGACTTCTTCCAGTCACTGTATGGTTGGGTGACTGGAATTGCAGTCGCCCAACGGCAGGGCGACAGGGAGGGGGTTTTTTAAGACAGCATAGTCGGCCGCCTAGTACCACCTACCACTTTTTGCACTCATTCTGCGCACAGAGAAGAAACGAGAGAAGAAGAGGAGAGGAGGAAGGGGAAGAAAAGGAGGGGGAGAAGAGAGGAAGGAGGGGAAGAAAAGGAGGGGAGAAGAGAAGGAGAGGAGGACAGGGTTGGAGGAGGAGGTGAGGGAGGAAGGAGGAGTGGAAGCTATTTCATCCATTTGGATCCAGGTATTTTTTTATTATGTTGTATTTGCACTATTAGTTATATGAAATGTTGGTGTTAGTAAAAATTTTAGATGTAGAAAATGTAGTACAATTTTAGTATGAAAATATTAGTGTCAAAAAGTTGTAGTATACATTTTGTAGTATAAAAATATTAGCACCCTTTTTAGTATAGAAAGTGTAGTTTAGTGTTGTACGATGTTATTTGACATGTCGTAAATTTCAATCATACATGCCGGCCTACATCATCAATGACCACTACATTGAGAGTGTATTACGGTGCTGGAATTATTCGTGAAGGTTTGAATGGTGTGGATTTGAGCGATTGTTCGCAAGTCACTCTCGTACTTCCGGATGACGAGAATGCTCGAATGACAGATGTGCAGCATTGGCTGACCCAGAGTTTTTCATTGGACCCCGAGGTGTGCAGCGTCATCGTGCAAGGGCTTTGGAGCCGGTCTCCCACGGACATCAGATGGGAGTTGAAGATTTTGGTGCGCTCTACTTTGTGGAATGGCTTTGTGCAAGGGTGCCGGCGCCGTGGATACGAGTGTGTCCTGCTTGTGCAACCATGCTCACTACAAGCAGTTGCGCAAGCTCGTGCGTCCGCCCATGCTTCGGGAGGTGCTAGCAGCTCGGGCGGGCCGCACGTTGGCAGAGATGATGAAGTTGCTCGTGATGAAGCCGATGCGGTATATGGAGGAGAGTTACAGCCGTCAAGCCATAGAGAGGGAACTGAGCAAGCCGATGAAGATGAGTATAATGAGTATATCGTGCAGCAGATGGACTCTGATGACCAGAGGGCATGGGATGAAGAGGAAGCTGTAGAGAAGGACGAGGAGGACAGTTCCGATGATGAAGAAGTTCCTATCCCCCAGGAATGGAACCGGTTTAATGCGAAGGGTGTTTCCGCACATGATGAGCATGAATCACCATGGGAGTATCATGAGACAGAGGTTCGGTTGCATGCTATGTTTGCTGACAAAGAAACGCTGCAGGATGCCATCAAGCTTTGGGCCCTTTCAATGCAGCGGACATTTCGCGTCGTCAAATCAAACCAGGAGCAGTACACCGTGAAGTGCGAGTAGGCTGGTTGTCCTTGGAGGGTGCACGCACGTAGACCCAAGCATGAGACTCACTGGATTGTGTCCAAGGTGGAGCCGCACTCCTGCATTTTAAACACTGTCTTAGCGAGGCATCGTAACCTGACGTCCGGATTTATAGCCAATTTGATGTATGGGGAGATAGTGGAGAAGAAAGACATTGCGGCCAAGCATATTGTGGTAGCTATCGAGAATAAATTCAAGTATAAGATTAGCTACGCGAAGATGTGGTGTGCCAAGCAAAAGGCGTTGGAAAAACATTTTGGCACTTTCGAGGCGGCGTACGACAACCTTCCTCGTATGCTTAAGGTGTTGCAGCAAAGGAACCCGGGCACGTACATCGCCGTGCACGACAAGCCGTCCATAAGTCCACCAGGATTTGCAGTGTTGCAGAGAGCATTGTTTGCATTTGGTGCTAGCATTGAAGCATTCAGGCACATGCTGTCAGTGTTCTCAGTTGACGGGACCTTCTTGACAGGCAAATACAAAGGGCAGATCCTGACGGCCTAGGCGTTGATGATAACAATCAAATATTGCCGCTGGCCATTGCATTTGTGGAGAGTGAGAATTATGAGAGCTGGCTGTGGTTTCTCAGACATGTGAAGGCTGGAGTTGTAGGCACTCGTCCTGGTGTGTGCGTAATCCATGATCGCCACGCCGGTATTATAAAGGCTATAAGAAAACTTCAAGAAGACCCTGAGGAGACCTTTCCTTAGCCGAATATGAAAAACCGGTGATGCAGTCGTCACTTAGGGGTAAACTTTTTCAAGCAATTCCCGAAACAATCTTTGATGAAGCTATTCAAGAGGCTGGCTAAGCAGAACCAGCAGAGGAAATTTGATGCTTTATGGGGGTTGTTAGATGAGCACACCAGGAAGAACGTCGAAGAGAGGAGCAAGGGGCCGGTCACTCCTGGGGCGGCACAACCGCAATGCTTGCCAGCAATCGATGAGGCTAACCCAAGTGGTCCAAGAAGGCGGAGGTCACGAAACATCAAGTGCTTCTCGCAGTGGATCGAGGGGGAACCATTGGAGAAGTGGGAGGAGTCCCGCAAGAAGGCACAATGGGAGGAGATCCGCAAGATAGCAAGAGCTGCTGCGGCTCGCGAGGAACAAGCAAGGGCTGCTGCAGCTCGCGAGGAACAAGCAAGGGCTGCTGCGGCTACGAGGTCAGCTCCCCGCAATGAGCGGCCGCGTAGCAACAACCCCATCCCGGACGTCCCCACCGAGCGTTCGCCGCAACTCCCACCTGAGGGGGAGACACCCCCCTTTGTTGGTGCGGGGACACGTGCAAGTTCTTCAAATCCAAGGAACGCATCAGCCTAGGTATGCGTTACTAGGGTTGCGCAAACTACTCCAGTGACTACCCCAACCGCCGTTTTGACACCTCAACCTATCGGCAGCCGGTAATGACCACATGCACCATTTTCCCCTATCTTCTCTTTCACAGCACGCACTAACAATCTCTCCCCTGTATGTACAGTCTCCGGAGCCCCTGTGTGGCTACCGCAAATGGATCGATCTTAAGATCCACCCTACGGACCAATGGACCCTCAACTTCGAGGAGCGGAATGTCACACGGGACAAGGAGTTACTGGAGGAGGAGCGCCGCAAGAACGAGCACACCCTGCGTATACAACGCGGGACGCAAGCTCATCTCGAAGCGTGCACGCGTAGGGAGCGGGAGGCTCGCGAGATGGAGCGTGAGAGAAAGAGGAAAATGGCAGCTAAGCCAAAAGAGGTCGTGGAGGAGTTCAACGCCGAGCGGGCAAGGAAGGGAAAGTGGCCCCGGTCCACATAGTAGGTCGTACGAGCAGTTGGGTGGGTTAGTCGCATATCATGCTATATGTTATGCATGTAATAAAAATGTACGCGGCATGTTACTCCCAACTGTATTATGAAGTTTATTTCTATTTCACATAAGGTTATTATCTCGTCTGTTCGCATTCAATGATTCAGATAGCAAGTCATTTAACAATATTAACACACCAGTTCTCTCCGTACACTAATTCTCAGTAACATTAAAATATCACTTACCACTGTATATATCGAACGTTCTACAGTCAATCGTTCTTAAAAAAAAATTCCCAAAATTTTTTATGCACCTACAACACCAGTGAACATAAACTTTTATTACAACTACATCATATTTTTTCCAGTTTAAAACTACAAAATCGACAAAACTCTAAAAAATCACAGGGGACTGAGTAAAGTCGCCCCCTATTGGGCGACTGCACTACTAGTCGCCCATCCATTGGGCGACTGCATGATAGTCGCCCAATAGGAAGGCGACTAATTGCAGTCGCTCGAACATAAAGCAACACAAATTTTGTCGCCTCCCAGTTGGGCGAAAGGCGGCAGTCGCCCAATGGGGGGCGACTGGAGCCTATTTTTGTAAAAAAAATTTCCGCGGGTATATTTATGTAATTTCGAATAAAAAATGGATTATCCGTACAAAAAATTCTCTTCTTTCTCTATTCCCTATCCCAACCCATTTCCCTTCCTTCGTCCTGTTCCCCTCTCGTCCTGGGCTCCTAGCAGCATGCAAGCCTAACTACATCCCCTCACGCCTTCTCTCACTAGCAAGTGGGCCCCTTCCGTCAGTGTCGCTCTATGGAAGCCCTACGCGTCGCGGCATTAGTTTGCTGCGCCCTTGTGCTCCCCATCGTAGGCCCTATAGCAATGCTTTATTCCAAAAGTGCACCCCAGTCGTTTGTGTTTGCATATATACCCCCTCCCTCTTATGTGACCTCGGCAGCAGCGACAGATGACACGTGTTATCTGTCGTGTTAGCCTAGCTTGGTAGTAAGGCACCTCCTCGGTAGCCCGCTCCAACTCAAAATTGAACGGGCGGCCACAACAGGTGGTAGGACCCATGGTCCAGCCGAGTCGCGTAGGCTCAACAGGTGTGTCCAGTCCTGCTAAGCCTAAGCATATTGGTATGTTCCTGTCGTGCCCGACCAACTCGGCAGGTGCCTACCTACCCTTGTTGGTCGCCAGCGCGGGAAGTGATCGCATTTTTAGCACTGTAGCAGCTTTTTTTAGAATTTGGTCTCTCGTTGCATTCAATTTCATTTTTGACCCCTAGCTGACCGCGGGAGCAGTGGTAGACGACACGTGTCCAGCTCGAGAGGAGGTGGCCAGCTCGCTCGGCCACGGCAGCACTGCGTAGCTCAGTGGGAGGAGAGCTGCGTGCACTATGAAGGGAAACACGTTTTGTTAGGTTGACAAAAGGTACAATTGCAATGCAAACTCCAGTTCAAAAAGGCCGTACCTATGTCGTGTGTTGGGCGAACGATGACCACCCAACCTACTCTTGGAACTCATCCCTTGAGACCTGCACATTTCTACTGTTTGGTTAGTTGCAGGAAGAGTAATTATGGAAAGACAAAGAAAGTCGTAACTGTATGTACTGGTGTCACGTGTTGTATAGACGATGAATCTCTAGGGTCCATGGTAGTCCGCTCCAGCGTAGCCCAATGCAACATACTCGACGCTGTACTGGTGGACCGTATAGCCGTCGTACGTCCAATTGTACCACTGGTCACAATGTTGTCTGTACTTTTAGTTAATGCCATCTGTACTATATTTCCTCTTATAAACAAACAAAAGTTATTATAAACACCTGACTTCTCGAAACGGTTTCTCCACTCTTTTCACTACCGTCTAGCTTCAGAGATAAGTCAGAGGGTCACAAATGCATCACCTACCCTACTCTCCTCGCTCCCATCGCGCACATGCATCTCCCCCTCTCTCTTTTTTGCACTGCTCGTTTTCTTTTTCTAAAACCACTTTTTCAGCTACTACTAGCTATTTTCAGATAAAAATTATCAGCAAAAATCAATACAAATGCCCTCTATATGTAACTTCACCGAGGTGCATCAGCTTCTAAATTTGAGCATAGCAGTATTATCTGAAACTGTCCAGTATTTTATCCTAAAGCGCTGTTCATTGCTCTCTATTTTTTTTTTTTTTTGCCACACTAGCATCTCAACTGGTGAAGTCTCCAAAAGATCTTTCACTTATATGGTAAAAACTATTGTCTTTGGTTTAGTTCCGACGGAACGATTAATGGGTTTATAGTGCATCTTCTTTCCTCTGTCGGTTTGTGCATGTGCAGGTAAAACATGATTTTACTCAGGAGTGAGTATGAAAAGAACCCTGTTCTGGTCCGTATGGAGGAAAAACAAGACGCCTTGATCATCAAGGCGGTACAAGAACAACTTCTGAATGATGAAAGGATGCTAGTGAAGCTAGACGCATTAGATAAGAAGCCTAAAGAACTCTCTACAGCCAGGGGTAAGAATTCAGTTTAAAATTCTTTCTTCTTAATGTGCTAAGTTGTTATCTGCTAATTTATATATTCAAAAGCTAGACGCATTTGAAATAAGTTTGCAATGTTGTTACGATAGGGATCCAAAGTAGGATTGATTTAATGTTTGGTTGGATCTGACCATTCTGACTGTAAAACAACATAAACTAACTATACTGAATACTCGACAATAGATAGTTTCATATTCCATAGTCCATATAGTATTACTGTAGGATAATTTTTTTCAACTAATCCTAAGCATGATCGTGCGATCCTATGTTAAATCATGTAACCCTCTACACTCCTTCGAAATTTCAATCCTGTGGCCAATATGGATCATGTGAAGCCTGTCGGATTGTTCAATCCTATGATTGATTCTCACTATTATCATTACAAGTGAAAAACATGGATATTTCATTTTTGTATTTTTTTCCCCACTTGCCATCCTTTTTAGAATGTTGCTCTGCTTGGTAATCCACGTGTTGCTCAATTTCAGCACCCTTTATATTGACTTGTGTGGCCTATTTGCTTAGAGCTATTTGATTGTGACCTGAATTCATACAAATATCTGTTTGGGTGGAGGTTGTAGCCCATTTTTCATGATCTGATTCAATTGGATTTTTTTTGGAGATCCTTTTTTTTTACTATAGTACAGTATAGTATCTGCTGAGTTGAACGGGCAATGGAAAAACTATACTCTATTCATTCAGACTTTGAAAAAGCAATGTATTGAATATTATGTACCAAAGGGTAATTAATAAAAAAAAGGTCAGAAAAAATACAAACTAAAAAAAAAAGGAAGAAACAAAGGATACAAATCCCAAGAAGATTTCCTAAGCCTGCTCTATGAGTGCGGGAGTATCAGCCTCCCCACACTCCCCCACACCCTTCTCCAATGGGCTTGTGGCTTCTGCATGCAGAACTATCAACCGTCTTACTGCGGAGCTTCGTCGTCAAATTCGTTCATGTGGTCCAAGAGGTAGTTTGCGGCCGAAGTCTCATCCTTGTTGCAGGCAAAGTACACCTCCAGAACAAGCGCCCGATCAAATCCCATTCCTTCAAGCTGCGTATGCAAAATGCAATGGTGTTATACTGTGATGCACTAAATAGACATGAAATCACCGGCACAAGTCTGTTAATATGTGGAAAAACTGCTTCTTATGATCTATCTATTGACTTACACGAAGTATAGCTTCATTTTCCTCCGGAGTAACCGCTATGGTCTGAGGCATCCCTTCTACAAACTGGTCTAGCAAATTCCTGGTTCAGGAAGTACGAGATTGTCACGTAACATGCAAAGCACAAGTTGACTGTCGAGAAATGCAAAAAAAAAAGAGGAAAATTTGTTCAGTAGCACTGAAAGGACACTGCTTTCGAAAAATACCATAAAAAAATGGGGTTCCGAAAATTACCACCGAAAGATTCATTTTTCTTCGGGATTTAGCATTCTGGACAAAAATACCCCTCACTCCCCTCCCTCACCTTCTTCTCCTCCTGCGCCGCCCCGTCCGCCTCCCTCTTCCCCACCGCTTCGCCGCCGGCCTCCCCGCCTCCTCCCTCCTCACGCCTCCTCCCTCTCCGTGCGCCCCATCCCCGCCGCCGTTGCCTACCTCCGTCCCCACCTCCCTGCGCCTCCTCCTCCTTTCCCCGCTCCCCCGCGTCCGGCCGAAAACCGCCGCCGTCAGCGCCACCACTTCCTCAGGCGATCTCCCCTTGATTCCTTGTGCGGAGAGCATCACCTCGACGGCCCGAAGCTCCCCCAACCTCTGCCCGGAGCTGCCTTCCGCCCCAGGCCGCCGGCGCCACGGACCTCCTCGCGCCGCCCCTGGTCCTCGCCGCCGGCCCACCTCGTCGCCACCCCGACCACCGTGCTACCTCCCAGGGCTCCCTTCCCTCCCCCACAACCCGTTTTGCCAATCGCCTGAGGAAGAGGTGGCGCTGGCGACGGCGGTTTTCGACCGGACGCGGGGAAAGGAGGAGGCGTCGCAGGGAGATGGGGGCGGAGGTAGGCAACGGCGGCGGGGATGGGGCGCGCGGAGAGGGAGGAGGCGAGCGGCGTGAGGAGGGAGGAGGCCAGCGGCGAAGCGGTGGGGGTAGAGGGAGGCGGACGGGGCGGCGCAGGAGGAGAAGGTGAGGGAGGGGTATTTTTGTCCAGAATGCTAAATCCCGAAGAAAAATGAATCTTTCGGTGGTAATTTTCGGAACCCCGTTTTTTTGTGGTATTTTCCGAAAACGGTGTCCTTTCAGTGCTACTGAACAAATTTTCCCAAAAAAATTCGTACTCTTCTTCATCTCCCTCAGCTGGTTCATTGATTAAACGAAGGAACTCAGCTTGGTTTTCCTGAATCAGATGCAAAATCTGGGGATTTTGTTTTCCCAATTCTTGAAGCAGTGGCTGCAAATAAATGATCCGTGGTCAATCAGCTGTAATCAGGAGCAGATTGTTTGAGGGGGGAAAAATAAAGCGCAGCAGCATGAAAAATAACCTGTAATATCTGAGGATTAGCCTGCACCAAAGAAAGCAAGCTTCGGAACTGTGCATTATTACGCAAAACATCAAGATTTCCTGCAGCAGCAGCATTTGTGGAAGCGTTTGGAAGGGCCTGAAAGTCAAAAAGGGCAAACATCAGAACTAAATTAAACTATTATGCAAAAGTGGAAACAGCAGGGGCACAGGCATGAGAGAGAGAGAGAGAGAGAGAGAGAGAGAGAGAGAGAGAGAGAGAGAGAGAGAGAATACTTGAGGAAAGAGATCCAAGGGACTAGCATTCGGTCCAGACGAAGGAACTGCAGGTTGAGTTGGTTGTGAAGCCTGGACAGGATTAGCTGGCTCGGCACTTGGAGGTGGTGCAGGAATCTCCATCTGCTCAGGAACACCCTACAATAAAGACAGAAGGATATTAGTGTGCCCGCAAAAAAAACTGCAATCCAAAGCTGTGTCAACATGTATTTTGATTCGAAAGACAGTGAAACTTCAAGAGAATATGAAATTACCCTAAAAGACATTCCAATTAAACAAATAAATATGTAGTTTAATCATTATGTAGCTTCATGCAATCTACTGTAAGCAACACATGATGTGTTCACTAGCTACAGTTATTTCTGTAATTTTGGAGTCATCATCAAGGAAGACCTAGCAACTAGTAAGGGAGGAAAAAAGAATGATGTTCTTCTTACAGAATATAAATATTCAACAGCCCGCTCTGGGTTGTTGAATGCAGCTCGTAGAGCACGCAGCACAGTGTCTCTGTCCCACGTTCCACCACCCATTTCAAGAATTGATTGAATTGTTGCCTCTAGGTTGCTGCCAGCAACAAGGTTTGAGGTAGCCTGACCATAAGGATCTGCTTCAGTGCTGTTCAAATGACAACACGAAAAGATTGTGTCAAATACGCTTAGGAACTAATAGCAGCTATTTTTAACAGGAAAATTAGCATGTCCTCAAACAGGAATTGCATTTTTATGAGATAAATTAAATTAAGATTTAAGGAAGAAAAATCAGGAACTTACGATACGGCAACGGCAGGAGCTGGGGAGGCTGTGGCATTTGGAGCGGGAGCACTGACAGGTACACTACTTGAGTAAACATAAGAAGGATAGAGTTAGCTGGAAAGAACCACTAGCCATAACAGTACTAGTAGTAGTAGTAGTACAAATCAATGATATGACAGTTAGCAAAACATTCAACAGCTTTTGAAGTGTGTCCAATTTATGTTAACAAAAGCTACAATAAAGATGAAAAATAACATATCTTCCGTTATTAATGTAAAAATTAGGCCTACGATACATCAACAGCAGGAGCTGGCAAGGCTGTGGCAACTCACGTAGGTGCTGGTGCAGCTGGTGCTTGAGATGCAGGTGCAGCAGGCACTGTCTGAGTAGGGGGCGCCTAAGAAAGAAATGTAAGTTAAAATCTAGAACCCCAAAAAGCAATGTAAGTTAAAATCTAGAATCCCAACAACAGCAAAAGAACATATTCTCAGAAAGCACTATAGCATTATACCCTCAAGCATACTTTTTTGGATGAGGAAAGCAATGATTCTACAAGAAAACAAACACGAAAACATGACAAAAATACATCGAGTTAAGAGCTCATAGCTCAGAATTTTGTAAAACCTTTCATTCTAGGGCAACAAATAGTTGGTTCAGAACTTAACTTGGTAACTATTGATTGAATGAAACGTTCATTTTTTAGCAGCTATAGTAAGAGAGGCCAGATAATCAAGCTGCAATTCTAGTTTTCAGTTAAACCTTAGCTGTGTTTTGCCAATTAAAACTGTACCATAGTTTCATACAGTGTAACAATAGATGGAAGAGGTACTGCTTGCAAATAAGTAAAATGAAATTAATTATGACAGGAGTTTCAGAATATGTTATGCGTAAAGGAAATTTAAGTATTGAAAGAAAATGAAGATACAATATTGCTGAGAAACCAGTATCGATGTGATCATTCTAAGTTCCATCTCATATTCTCACCTGATTTGAGGGTGCCTTGGATGTAGCTGGAGTTGCACTTGATGAGCCCTTACTCTGTGAAAGGTCAGATCAGAAAACGATAATAACAAAGAACAACTTTATGATGAGTAACATAAAGCATTCCGGAAGCAATTGTAGCCATTCTCGATAGAGGTTTATAGATAAATTTCAGAGTAGCCAGCTTGTCTTATCAAAAAGGAGAAAAAAAACTACTGGACTAAAAGCTTTTGCTTCTGACTAGTCTACAGTCATAGCAAATGAACCACCACATTTTTCAAAGCAATTCTACCACATACAGAAGTTCACTACATCGAGAGAGTTAAAGATCTTGACATCCTGAATAGATACTATTCCATGCATTACTATACTATCCTTGGTTTTCTGTCATGTAGGTCTCAAACGGAAAGGATTTTCTGTCATGTACTAACCAGAATATCAAACAGGTAGCTTACCTTGCTAAGCATTATAACAAGGAAGTTATTTTCAAGAACTTTATTTTCCTCCAATGTAGTGTCATCCTTGAGCACCTTCCCCTGGTGTATGAGCATTTGTTGGTCAGCATGGTAGGCATTCTGCCCTTGTGTCCTCTCAATGAGCTTCTTCACATCAGCAACCTGCTTGAAGCAATTACAGCACTTGCAATTTTTCCCCATTACACAGAATCAAAGGAACCAGGAATTCAGATGCTGATAAAATCCACGGTTACATCTTACATTACATTATATCGTGCTATGTAACAAAATGGCTGACACCACAAAATAACACACCATAAATGAGTAATGCTTAAGTAGCAGCATGCCAATAACACTTTAGATTGTTCCCTGAACTTTCTGTTACTATAGGGCCTGTTTGATATGGCTGTGGCTTATGGCTTTTAGCTGAAATTTTTGAATTTTAGCTGTTTACAATAGAGATTACGGAGAGAGATACCTGCTTGCAATTTTGGTTATTACAGATGTTGGGTTTTTAACGTGTACTACAATTAACTTGTAGACTTTGTCTTGAAAAAAATACTCCGTTTGAAAGTTAGGTACTGTAGCAAAAGCCAAAAGCCGCTTTTAGAAGCTGTAAAGAACAGTGCCTATTTTTTTTCCTTGAAGGGAATTTTCGTTACTGCATTATGCATTAAATTTCCACCAAGGTACCTACAGAAATACTTCTTGTGGCCAGCTCAAACCCTATGTCTGAACATCAAACCTTTGACTCTAGTTACCAATATTGCTTCTTCCCAGATTGTTGCTAGCTTATATTCCTTTCGTTCGGTATAAAATACTCTAAAAAGAATTATTACCTCTATTCAAGATCAAAGGATGTGAATAAACAAGATCGCACATTTTGAAGCTTTTACAACAGCCAACTCGTGCATGTATTTTTAAAGCTTCAATTACTCCAATCCGACCACATTACCGGATAGGCAAAATCAACCAGCATTACATTCTAAAGGTTGCATAGAACAAATCTCTACAATTATTGAAACATAGCTCATATTAATGAGACCTCCAGCAACAACATAAAAGCGGCAACTAAGCATTAGCAGTTCAAAATTTTTACCAATTTGTGCCACCTGTAGGGAACAAGTCCCAACAGAACGACTCTAACTTTTGCACTTTATTTAGGACTCAAGTTGGTTGTGCATCTGGTAACACACCAATCAGTCTTTAGCCAAAGAAATTCTCCACGCCATGACCCCTGTATTCGCCAAACAATCATAAGTAACCTAAGCATACAAGCGACCATATAGGAAAACTCCCCAACTGCTCTCTGCTTCACTCACAGCAGACCTCAACCAACAAACCACAGATTGGATTCACATGAACATCGTTCGCGCCTCACACAACTCGCACCAGACGCACCTCATCACTCTATTCACTACCGCACGCAATCCACCAACCCCTCAGCGCAACAAACCTACGCAACAATCCAACCTCGCGAGCAACATAGCAACCCAACCCCGAAAACCCCCAAAAGGCTAACCCTCGCGACAGATAGATCGCGGGGCGGAGGCGAAGGCGGCGATACCTTGTCGGCGGGGCTCACTTCGATCTGGAAGCTGGAGCCCTTGAGCGTCTTCACGGAGACCTTCATCTCGCCGACGAATCGCCTCGCGTTCTCGCGGCTGTCACCCGTCGCCGTCGCCTTCGCGTCGGCTTCGAGGAGGCGGCGGAGGAGACGAGAGAGGAGGGGACGAGTTTTCTCGGTTTTTTATTTTGGCCCCTAAAGTGGACGGGTGCTTTTGCGGGTTGACCCCTCTGGTTCGCTAGATTTATATAGACCAGTACTGTTTCTGCAAGGCCTTTTGCGTCTCAGGTCCTTTTGGTTGGGCTTCCTGGAGGTGCTTTTGCTTCTAAAAAGCCAAAAGCTAACCAAAGGGGTGGAAGGCAAAAGTTACTTTTGTACCAGTTCATTTTTCACAACAGGTAAGGAGGTGCTTCCACTGGCTTTTCCCAAAAAATTACCCACCTGCCATCGCTTCGTTCTTTCCTATTCCCCATCCGCATGAACCCCAGGCGGCAGCAGGCGCGTGAGGCGGGCACTAGGGTTCGTGGCCGGCGGCGGCGCTTCTCCGGCCGGGCCGCTCCGCTCCGGCCTCTACGTTTGGCGCTCGGCACGCCCGCCGCCCCAAGGCCGGCGACTACTACCGAAGCCGTCATGCAGCCCGGCGCCCACAACTCGGCATTCCTCCACCCGGCGGCGCTTCTCCAGCCGCTCCGCTCCGCTCCGGCCACAAGCCCGACCCCAAGCCCAAGCCCGGCGGCGGCGCTTCTCCGGCGCCCACAGCTCAGCAGTCCTCCACCCGGCGGCGCTTCTCTGGCCGCTCCGCTCCGCTCCGGCCGCAAGCCCGGCCCCAAGCCCGGCGGCGGCGCTTCTCTGGCCCCAAGCCCCACTCCCGGCGGCGGCGCTTCTCCGGCCCCAAGCCCCAAGCCGACAGGTTGATACCTCTGCGCATTGAAATAATTTTTGCCATGATTTTGTGAATGCAATAATTTTTGCCATGATTCAGCATGGTGTATATGGTGTTGCATTGAATGAAATAATTTTTTTGCTTGATTCAAGAATGGGTGATAAGGCAGATTGGGGTGATGCCTTTGTGAGGCATTTGATTGATGTCTACAAAGGAGAGATAGAAGTTGGGAATAGGCCGATGGGAATTTTTACTAAGACTGGTTGGAAAAATCTGGTATCTAAGTTTGAAGAAAAATCGGGTCAGAAACGAACAAAGAAATAATTGAAGAACAAGTTAGACAATATGAAAAAGGAATATACATGGTTCATGGAGTTCAAGAATTATGCCACTGGGCTTGGATGGGATGAGGCAAAGCAAACTGTTGATTGCTCTAAGGAATGGTGGGATGAACACCTTGCGGTAAGATATGGTGTCATTGTTCATTATTATTATTCCATGCTTTGATATGGTGTGCCTTGCTAACTTTTCCCATTTAATTTAAGAGATGCAATAATCCTGACAAAGGAATCAAATGCAACCATGTGAGGTTTAGAAAACAAGGGCCGAAGAACCTTGATGATCTGCATATATTATTTGACAAGGTACATGTTAGTGGGGCTAGTGCATCCTGTCCTGGAGATATATCCTCTGATGAATCAAGTGATGAGGATGTGGCTGAGGTACAAAAAACTCCAGATAATGATGATGTAAAGCTAGCTGCTTTGAAGAAATCGAAACCAGGAAAAAAGAAACGCAAGGACTTCACATGCAGGAAGCACATACCATATACCAGAATTTCGGCATCGTTTTGGGCATCCTCCTCAAGGGAAGTACGAGGTGTTCAATTTCTTGCATTCATCCCTTCGAAATGTCATTGAGCGGGCTTTCCGAGTCTTGAAGCAGAAGTGGCGTATTTTGAAGGGCATGCCAAGTTTCTCAACTCGTACTCAGAAGCATATCATTCTTGCTTGTCTGGCGTTGCATAATTTTATTCGTGACAGCAATTTGCATGATATGGAGTTCGATAGATGTGATGCTGATGAGGAGTACTTGCTAGAACAGACAAGTGCCACGGCACAAACACAAGGAGATGAGAGTCCAGATGTGGAGAATGAGGATACCATGAATACCATTCGCAATAGGATAGCTGATGCTTTGGTTAGTGCAAGAGGGGGATAATTATGTTGACGGAGGACATCATTATATGAGCCCTATATCTTTTGTAAAATGCTATCGTTCTATTTATGTGGACCATATGTTAATGCTGGATGCAAAACTTAGAAAATTTAATTTTCCCTTTCTAAAATGGTCATTTACATGCGAATCAGTGAACAACATAGTGTTTAAGGATCGATTTGCATATAAACAATCTCTCAGGCCTACAGGGGCATTACAGGTATTTCTTACCAAACCTACAGTCACAGCTGTTTCAACCAAACAACTTTCAGCTTTTCTCACAGTTCTCAGCTCACAGCAGCTTTCTCACAGCTCACAGCCCACAGCAGCTTTTTCAGAAGCCACAGCCCAACCAAACACACCCTCAATCGGTTGAATTTTGATGATGTTGCAGACGGCTTTGAGAGCTGTCGGCCGGACAACAACACTGATTACATGCATGTGGATTAGGAGCGAAAACAAATTAAATATAAATTAAATAATATTTTTACTATACTTATATTCGTATTTTAATGAATATAAATTCGAATCGAATATCTACTCAATTCGATCGGATCCGAATATATTCATAACTTATATAGTATGAAGATATTAATAACATTTTATCCTCGTACAATCACGATTAATAATTCTAATTTATTTACTTCATCTAAAGAAACACGAATTCACGTTCTATTAAAAAATTTGTACAACTAATTAGTCGTATTGTAATAAAATATACATATTGCTTTGTCAAATACGAATATAAATACAGAAAGTCTGGATAAAATAACATTTCGAATGGTACAAGTCTATACTAAATTTATATCCATATTTTTTTTATGTGAATTCAAATATGAATAAGATAAAAATCGTTAGTCGTATAGAAAAATTTATACCATATTCATATCATATCGAATACGGCAACCGAATAATACGGATAATTCATATCTATTTCTCACCCCTAATTAGGACCATGCGATTACGTTTGATTCCATGTGATAGATACAAGCAATATTTTCTTGGTGTTTGTGTTAATATGCCTTCGAGCATCGCAGATAGTGAAACGGTGAATCAACGTTCAGAAAAAGATGTCGCATGGAAGGGTTATCGAGGATTCGTAATACTAAAAATTATCTAATTAAATACACCATTGCATGTGCATTCTCTGTAACATGCTTACAACTAGTTGGTAAATAAAAATACAATACCGTGGAAATATTTTAAATCTCTAGTCTACTAGTATATTTTCATTTGGCCAATCTAGGTGCAGTTATTTTAGTTCTCAGGATTGAAAATGTTTGACTTTGTATTTTCTAAATCGACTTACAGTCGTAAACAAAAAAAGTGGATATCTTAATTATTAGAGTAACTAGAGCAGCAATTATCTTTAAATTATTTTGTTATGTGCAATAGGAATGAATAATACCAAAACAAAATTATTAGACAAATGCAGCAAGGTGCTACGAAACATTACGATGAATTTTTAATCCTAAAAGAAATTCTCTCCTTTGTTTTCTTTTTATGAGTTGATTTTAGCTAGTTTTACACGAAAACTCTATGGTAAGTGAGGAGACGGCTCAGACTTGCCTATCAAATTCTTGTGTAGGTTTTATTAGATTTGTCAGAGTTGAAGAAGATGAATAGTGCATGTTAACCAAGCTAAGCTCAAGAAGTCGTGGAACCTCCTATTTGGTCATTGTTGTGTCATAGTCATTACCCACATTGCGTTATTGTAATATTTTATCATATGATTCACCACTAGTTTTGTACTATAAATTCACTATACCTATCGATACTTTGATTTATTTGTGCAATGTTTACAATTCTGTCTTTTCATAGTTCTCTTTTCTGGAATTTTGGACACTGTTGGACCCCTCTACACCTAAAATTCCCGTTTTGGCCCCCTGTGCAAAAAAAATTCCGGTTTTGGACCCCTTTTGAGCGCGCGATCGCTAGACGTTGACACGTGGCCCGGTCGTGCGGTCTGGTACCGCACGACCGCACTGTTCATCCGGTCGTGCGGTACCAGACCGCACGACCGGCGTGGCTCCGCTCCCGAGCGCGCGATCTCCCGGGCGACCGCGCGTCCGTCCGCCCGAGCGCGCGACTGCCTCCCTCGCCACACGACTCCCGTCCCGCCCCGCCCGAGCGCGCGTCCGCCCCGGCCGACCGCGCGTCTTGTGCAGCCGAAGAATTGTCCACCCAAAATAAATATATATGTACTGTGTATATATATTTATGCATATATAAAGTAATTATTAAAAAAATTCATGTGTGTATATAAAATGAGTGGAAAAATACGAATTTGAAGTGGAGTCCAGTGTAATACTTGTGTAATTTTTTGTGCAATTTTGAAATTTTAAAATATTGTTTGGTAGAGTAAGAACGAAATTTGTGTGAAGTAACGATTAGTGTATTTGTGATTTTCATATATTGCTGACCGTGAAAAATGTGTTGAAGTGACAATAACAAATTTCGATCATGGTATGTTGTTTTATTAGAAGCAATTTAATGAAATTTTTTTGAGCACAAATGTGATATGAACAATTGGACGAAATGAATGAAAGTGATATTGAACACGTGGGAATGAGTGCAGGAACTGTAATGATTATAAGTTTTGTTAATTTTGTAGTTGTGAAACAGAAAAAAAATCTGATAAAATTGTAAAACAAGTTTATGTTGATTGGCTCGTTGTAGATGCATAAAAAATTATGGTAATTTTTTTTAGGAACGATTGTGCGTAGAACGATCGATATATAAAGTGGTAAGTGACTTTTAGGGTTTGGTTTGTTTTAAGGGTTTGCAATCTCCGTGATTGTTTTAAGTTTTGACAATTTTGTAGTTATAAACTGGGTAAAAATCAGATAAAGTTGTAATAAAAGATTATGTTCATTGTAAGTTGTAGATGCATAAAAAAATTTGGTAAATTTTTTTTAGGAAAGATTGACCGTAGAACGGTCGATACATAAAGTGGTAAGTGATATTTCGAAGGTTAGTGAGAATTCGTGTACGGTGAGGACCGCTATGTTAATATTGTGAAATGAGGTGCTACGTGAATCATGGAATGCGAAAATACGAGATATTAAACTTCATAATACAGTTGGGAGTAACATGTCGCGTAGATTTTTATTACATGCATAACATATAGCATGATATGCGACTAACCCACCCAACTGCTCATACGACCTACTGTGTGGACCGGAGCCACTTTCCCTTCCTTGCCCGCTCGGCGTTGAACTCCTCCGCGGCCTCTTTTGCCTTAGCCGCAATTTCCCTCTTTCTCTCGCGCTCCCTCTCGCGAGCCTCCCGCTCCCTACGCGTGCACGCTTCAAGATGAGCTTGCGTCTCGCGCTGTATACGCAGGGTGTGCTCGTGCTTGCGGCGCTCCTCCTCCAGCAACTCCTTCTCCTTTGTGACATTCCACTCCTCGAAGTCGAGGATCCATTGGTCCTCAGGGTGGATCTCAAGATCGATCCATTTGCGGTAGCCACACAGGGGCTCCGGAGATTGTAAATACATGGGAGATATTGTTAGTGCATGCTGTGAAGGAGAAAAGGTAGGGGAAAATAGTGCATGTGGTCGTTACCGGCTGCCGATAGGTTGCGGTGTCAAAACGGCGGTTAGGGTAGTCACTGGAGTAGTTTGTGCAACCCCAGTAACGCATACCTAGACTGATGCGGTGCTTAGACTTGAAGAACTTGCACACGTCCCCGCACCAACAAAGGGGAGGTGTCTCCCCCTCAGGTGGTAGTTGTGGCGAACGCTCGGTGGGGACGTCTGGGATGGGGTTGTTGCTACGTGGGCGCTCTGGGGGGGACCTTTCATCGTAGCACGATGGGCTTGTTCTACCCGGGCCTGTATAGCCCTTATTTTCTCATCGCGGGCGGCATCGCGGGCCGCAGCTGACCGTGCTATGTCACGGGTCTCCTCCCAATCCTTCACCATCTTGTCCCATTGCTTCTTCTTGCCTTTGTCCATCCCGGTTGGGTAAGGGAAGCGCGATGTAGTATGAGGTTTGGATGTGCAATGTTCGCTGGGAAATGGAATGCATACCAATTTATAGGGGCCGTTTTGTCTCTACTCGTACGTGTAAAGCTGGTCCGCGTGGTCGTAGCAGTGAGTAAAGATGGGAGTGCTGCGATATCACTGAAAAAAGGCCCCGTTTTGTAATGTCTCTGAGCAAAGCTGCCCTGTTTTGTCATCTCACTGAGCAAAGCTGACCTCTTGTTGTCATGTCACTGAGCACAGCTGCCCTCTTTAGTACTGTCACTGCCCAAAGCTGGCATCTTTTGTCATCCCACTTAGCAAAGCTGCGCCGTTTCGTCATGTCACTGCGCAAAGCTGGCATGTTTTGTCATCTCACTGAGCAAAGCTGCCCCGTTTTGTCATGTCACTGAGCAAAGCTGGCATCTTTTGTCATCTCACTGAGAAAAGCTGCCCCGTTTTGTCATGTCTCTGAGCACAGCTGCCATGTGTTGTCATCTCACTGAGCAAAGATGACCTCTTTTTGTCATTTGACTGAGCGCAGCTGCTCTCTTTAGTAATGTCACTGCCGAAAGCTGGCATCTTTTGGCATCCCACTGAGCAAAGCTGCCCCGTTTTGTCATGTCACTGCCCAAAGCTGACATCTTTTATCATCTCACCGAGCAAAGCTGCCCCGTTTTGGCATGTGACTGAGCAAAGCTGCACCGTTTTATCATGTCACTGCGCAAAGCTGGCATCTTTTGTCATCTCACTGAGCAAAGCCGGCATCTTTTGTCACCTCACTGCGAAAAGCTGTCCTCTGTCATCTCTTAGAGCAAAGCTGCCCCGTTTTGTCATGTCACTGCGAAAAGCTGGCATCTTTTGTCATCTCACTGAGCAAAGCCGGCATCTTTTGTCATCTCACTGAGCAAAGCGGGCATCTTTTGTCATTTCACTGTGAAAGCAGACCTGTTCTGTCATCTCTCAGAGCAAAGATGCCCCGTTATGTCACGTCTGTGCGAAGAACTGTCATTTTATTCGTTTGAGGTGAATGCAGCAAGTTGTCTCGTTTGGTATAAGTAGCATGGTTGGGGTCCCAGCACATTGTTCAGTCGAACAAAGAAGTACCCTGTCTTTCGTGCTTGAACAAACCATGTCGGAAGCCGAGGGGCCAGTGGGATTTGGGTCACCGAAGGACGACATTCCCTTAGAAAGGAGGGATATGTTTGGTCCACAGTACCGATTGATACCAAGTCGGCATGCTCAACCAGCGTGGCCGAAATGCAGGCACAATGAGTATGCGGTCGTCCAGATCTTGGATTCCCCGAACGATGGCGGGCGACATTTCTTCCGATGCTCACGCTCCGGGGTACAATTTAGTAGTATTACTTTTTTGTATTGCTTATGGACCCGCGAAGTTTACCGTCCTTTTTTTGCAGATGGCAAAATGTGACTTCTCCCGCTGGATCGACCCTCCTCATGAACGGTATGTTGATCGTTATGTGGATACATTATGGGCTCGAATATGGGACTTGGAGTACCGAATGGAGAGTCTCACTGAGGAGAACAACGACCTCCGCGAACAGATGCAACGCGAGAGGGGCAACGAGGAGGTCGTGAATATAGGAAGCTCTTATGATCCGACATATTGCTGCGTGAACCCGAACTGCATATGTGCATGCCACTACCACGACGGCCAGCCACGTCCGAGGCGGCCCCCTCAGCAATTCTCCATGTGGGTGCCACGAGGCTCGTTTGGCATGTAGGTAACGAGGGTTATGGTTGTGTCGTATTTTAGTTCATGTATGCGTTGAATTAAAATGTTGGGTGTACTACTTTCCATAAATTCTGTATTTGCAATGTATGTGTTGTTTCGTGTTGTAAGTGCGTGACGCCTTCATTTTCTGGGACCTTCATGTTCTGTGGCCTCTTTCCGTAACGATGTAATGTGCAACGTTGTTAAGCATGTGATGGATTGGTTGTTATCTTCGTGGAGTTGTTATCACAAGCCAAAAAATGCAATACTAAGCAAAGATGCCCCGTTTTGTCATCCCACTTGGCAAAGCTGGCCTCTTTTGTCATGTCACTGCGGAAAGCTGGCCTCTTTTGTCATGTCACTGCGGAAAGCTGGCCCGTTTTGTCAAGTCACTGGGCAAAGCTGCCCCGTTTTGTCATGTCACTGGGCAAAGCTGGCCCGTTTTGTCGTGTAACCCAGCAAAGCTGCCCTCTTTTGTCATGTCACTGAGCAAAGCTGCCCCTTTTTCTGAGGTCACTGCGCAAAGCTGGCAGGTTTTGTGTCCGCACTGAGCATGCTGTCATTGCCTGATGCCTTCTTATTATGTGGTCTTTGTGCGTGAGGCTGCCCCCCACAGGCTATAAAAGGGGGCCATTCCTCACCTAGTCCCGTGCCTTGTTATCACACAGCCTATAAAACGGAGACATCCCTCACATACTCCCTTGCCATGTTATCAGTCACCTCTTGAGTTAGTTGTTCGTAATCTTTGTAGTTTTCATTTGTGCTCACTCCCCCGGACTAGGCAATGAGTCAGCTCAGCACGTCTTCATGGGCACCCACGGTGATGTGCCCAAATTGCAACACGGTGGTTAGACGTAGGACATCACAGACGGCAGCGAATCCTGGGCGACACTACTACAAGTGCCCCCATCACTCGGTTAGTCTGATTGTTTCGGGTTCATTCAAATCGTGGTGGTATGTTTAATAATCGTCTTGTCATGGAATCGCAAGAAGCTGCTGGTGGTTGCCGATTCTGGGTGTGGGAGGATGAAATGGGAAATAGGACAGACACTGTTCGCCGTGAGAGAGTTGTCGTGGGGGGTTGCGACCCCGTCGGGATGCGGCATCGTTTCGACAGACTAGAGTGGAAGATAAATTTAATGTTGTGTGCTATTTTGTTTCTTGTGTTTATTGTTATCGTAAAGTTGTAGTGCTGGAGGTTCTCCTCGTGTATGTTGGCAATGTTTTATGCTATGTTGTCGTCAAGCTCTTTTGGTAATGTTTTATGTACGGTTGTGTTGTATTTTAGTTGTTGTGTTCGTTGGTGTATTGGTGGTTGTACTACTTGCTACATTTCAGGTACGTGCAATGTATGTATTGTTTCGTGTTGTCATTGCGTGATGCCTTCTTATTATGTGGGTTGTCCCGTGTTGTCATCTCTCTGTTGGATGTATGCCCTAGTAAATCAAAGAACTTAGAGCAACCCTTTTATACTGGAAACCATCTTTGAACATCAAACCATCAAGCACTTGAAAAACATCACAAAAATTACAAAAGCACAATTAAAAAATTCAGTCATCATCTCCTTCTCGCCGCCTCGTACGGCGCATATGATCCTCTGAGAAGGTGAACCTACTAGGGGAGCGTGGTGCATTGCGAAGATCGTAGCGCGAGGGCTGTGGCCGAGGCGGTGGTGGGTACAACTCTGTGGAGAGTTGCGACGGCTGGCCAAAAATCATAGAGCTCAGCCATTCGGAGGAGGTGTCTACGTCCTGCTTAGATGGTACAACTGAATTAGGCAATGGAAAGTACAAAAATTGTTATTATGTATAGCTTAGAACGTTAGTGCATACCGGGGTATGTGGCTGCTGAAATGACGATGTCGACGGGTAGTCGTGCATGTACTCCTGCGATGACATGCCTTCATAGGTCTGCCCAAACCACCTGTCCCGATCATCTAGGTTGGTCTGCACGGTAGGGACATACGAGGGCATCGGCCCCTCTGGTTCGTCCGGCGAGTCAGGCTCGCCCTCTGGAGTGGGCCCACGTCGGCCTGGAGAGTGCGGTCGCTCGTTCATCGCCCTCCGTGATGACGATGCCCGTTGCGACGTGCTATCCCGTCGCAATTACTGCAAGACGAACATGTGTTTAGATATAATTGGTAAACGAGTGCATGAACAAATAGTTGGCAATTGTCAAACCGCCAGGCCGAAGCGCGTGAAGGCCGAGCGAGCGTTTGGAGTGGGGCCCCCTCGTCCTGGAGAGCGCGGTAGTTCCTCCGTCGCCCTCCGTGATGACGTCGCCCTCCGTAGCAGCGTGCTATCCTGTCGCAATTACTGCAAGACGCACATGTTGTTAGACATAAATGGTAAATAAGCCGATCAAAAATAGTTGGCAATTGTCGAACCGCCCATGAGGCATCATTGGTCACCTTCAGAAGTTGTCATATGCTCTCCCTTCCATCATCCACCATTGAGGCATAGACTGCCTCGATCCGTAACTTATTCCTTGTGGTCTGTCGATCGAACGCTGAATGGACACACCTCCGTAGCTCAGACAAGCTCATGGCGCTCAGACCGGGTGCCCGGATCACGGTCCACTCGCAATTTGACAGGTCCACCCCATACGGCCCATCACGTACGAGACCACTCCCATAAAACACGAACAATTGTTCAATGCCAGCCATTGCGTACCTAACATAAGCAACAATCGTACCATTTTAGTACACATCATGTAACAATCGTACCATTAAAAAATTGCAACATACATCACATTACATATTCATTTCATTTTTATTTGCATTGGTCTTATTTATAAAATTTCTTTCGTTACATTTTACTTAACGTCAGCTTGCACTAACCAATTTCAATTCCATTTTTTCCCCGATTACTGCAACATTTCCATTACTTATAATTATCTTCCTAATGCGGCTTTCACTTATAAAATTGTACATAAATCAACAAAATAAATCCTTCTAATTTCATGTCCTCAGTTTATTTATTTTTACTATACCTTCGTACTACTATCCTGGTATTCTATTATAATAATCCAAATTTATTCCCAATTTTAATTTTACACGTTGCCTACGGGCATTCACTAAGCCTACTAATTATCCAAATTGTCTTTAATCTAACTACTGTTCCTATCACCTACAAATGCTCCAATATAAATATGTACTTTTTCAACACCTACACATGTGAGCACATATGTTCACCAAAAACTAACTACATTACAATACGTAACTTCAACATAAAATACGACATTATCTACACTCAATAAAGCATGCATCATATGTGGATTTTTACCTACACATACACACCGTATGACACATTGAGGTATTCTTAGCTACAAATACATAACGTACCAAATATTGACATGGCGTATTCTCACACATTCACATAAAATATCATTATAAAACGATGGTTTGTGCTAATAGACTAATTATGGACTAATCACATACATAAAAATTTAGTTTCGCGGGCACAAGACTTACCTCTTCTTGAAGCTCACGACACGATCTACAACTTTTATACTTGCAAAATCCGCTGATTCCAAACAAAAACCACTCAAATCTACGAGTTTTCACTCCTCACTTCCCTTCACTTTCTCCCTCGCTCTATCTTCACTTCGGCTACAAATGAGCGTTCTGGCTTCGACAGCAGCTATTCTCCCTCTCTTGCGCTGTGCTTGCGATTTTTTAAGTGTGCATCCAGTCCTCATGGAGAGGGGGCCGTTCCTGCGCTGAAGACGCGTGTGCGATCGGACAGGAGAAAGCAGTGCGCGCGGTGCTGCTTTTCTTCTTTCGGCGGACGGACGGGACTTGACGGAGACGTGCGGTCGGCAGACGAATCCCGCGGTCGGGCAATTAATCGCGCGCTGGGGATGGCAGTCGCGCGGGGGGCCAGCAGGTCGTGCGGTCGGGCAAGCGGACGCGCGCTTGGGCCGTCGATCGTGCGCTCGGGCGACGAATCCCGCGCTCGGGAGCGGAGCCACGCCGGTCGTGCGGTCTGGTACCGCACGACCGGATGCACAGTGCGGTCGTGCGGTACCAGACCGCACAACCGGGCCACATGTCAACGTCTAGCGATCGCACGCTCAAAAGGGGTCCAAAACCGGAATTTTTTTTGCACAGAGGGCCAAAACGGGAATTTTAGGTGTAGAGGGTCCAACAGTGTCCAAAATTCTCTTTTCGGAGGGAGTCAAGCTATCCTAGCTCTCACGAAAGAATGGTACTTGTCCTCACAAGTTTAACCAACCCTTAATTGACAAACCAAAACAACGTAGGGGTGTATGCGCCAAATCGCCTTCCGTATGGGCGCAGGCGGCGTATTAACTCGGCGTCCTCTTCCCATGCTTACCCCAAACAGCACACACCATGCACGACCAACGAACAACCGGCGCGTTTTCAGTCACGTGCGGAAGTCTGACGGCCAGACGGTGGCCACATGTCCCATCGTCCGCAGCGGATCTCTCCGCGTCTTGGCTTTCTGCGCTGGACGGGATACTTTCCAGACGCCGTACGCCTCCTTTTGCGACAGCAAAAATAATCAGAAAAGGCTTATCTGATATATGGTGATCGGTTCGGCTGAAAAGCTCGTGGCTTATGGCTGAAAACACTGTAGCTGGCTGAAAAAAATACTGTAGCTGACAGAAGCTTATTTAGAATAATTAAATTTAAAAAAAATTAAAAATAAAAAAATATGTTAGCCCATTACGTATAATACAAACAAATACGGGAAAAAAAGAACCGGCAAAAAAGCTCAATAAAAAGCCAAAAGTTCAGAAAAAGACGAAACTTATGAATAGTGAAAAATAAGCCAGAAGTCAGAAGCCGAAGCCGAGTTGATCAGATAGTGTACTGTTTAGGGCCTAAGCCCATAACTTTAGCCCAAAGCCCAAATTTACGGCCCATTTGGGCCAGCAGTCCAACTAGCACCACTTGCCACACACACACCACAAGATCACAACCCTGTAAGATGACTGACTAGAGGGACAAAAAACCATCATTTTTTTTAAAAAAAATATTCAGGTTTAATTAGTGGGCAACATTAGTGGAAAATTTTGATTACATATAGCGCAACTAAATCTAAGAAATTCTTATTAAATTTTATGCACTTTTTGGCAGGTTTCTTTTGAACGTTCAGAAGAATCAAACTGATATGTAGTCTACCAGCTAGTTTTCTTGTTGAATATGCAGAGCTTAGCTCACAGCTGTCAAAAAGATACTAGAAAGCAAATCTATTGCACTAGTCACGGTCCTTTGTGCTTAGGTCTGAGATTCCCAAATCCATCTGATGTACTAGTTACAGTATATATTCATGAACACACTACAATTCTCATTAGTCAGCATGAATATGTTCTTCCTAACTATAATCAATCATCACTGATGACCATTTCTCATTAGCTCCATCCAATAATCTGACCAAATTTACCTCCTGAGCTGGAAGCACACTGGCAAATATTGCGTGATAAGTAAGGAAACCTATAAAATTTCACACGAGGATCTTCTTGCCCATAATGCGTGTGCAACGTGCAGGATTTTCAGTACCGGAAATCGCTCCCTTGGAACGGCTCCAAGATACGGCATGCTTCGGTTGAACTAGTTGCATATATACAATCATTCGCGCCGTGGGTAAAAAAACTGCCGCCTGAGTCACTCCCAAGACAACTTAGGGGGCGACTCAGATGCCCCAAAAAACCACATCTCGCTACTACGTTTCCTCCCTCGCAGCCGGTGAGCAGCGGTAGCGAGGCCTCCTGCAGCCGCTTGGCGGACCACACAGTGAACTAGCGGTGTGGGTCGGATCTGTCCACCTTGGCGGATCTGGCTGAGAACGATGTGGCGGTGTGAAGCCAGGAGGCCGGAGGCGGCTAGATTTGAGGTGGGGAAGCCTGAGGTGGCCAGATCTGGGCTTGGCGTGGGCCTTCATCACCTTTGGCTTCTCCGTCGCACGTGGGCGGCCACGGCGCAGAGGCGTCGACTCGCGCGGGCATAGGCGTTAGCACGGACGAGCATGACAGCGGCGACTGGCGTTGGCACTGGGCTGCACGTGGCGGCGCTCAGGGACGCAGAGTGTCGTGGTCACACGTGTGCTGCATGGTGGGTGGCGCAGTAGTGCTTGGCGGCTCCAGACTACAGCAATGTCCCATGAGGTTGGGGGTTCAATGGAGGCTGGGCAGGCCAAGACGGAAGAAGGCGAGCGCCGGAGTTCACCGGGAGCAGCCACCAGAGTTGGATGGAGGCGACGGGGTCATAGCTGCAGAGCTAGTCCTTGTTGCTCTTTGTTGGATCGGGGGCCAGCCGATGCATGGCCAGGCGGGGCTATGGTCGGCTAGCAGGCGGTGGTGTGGCCGCTAGTTGGCCGCGGAGGCGGACGGAGTTGCTAAGCGTAGAGGCCGGTGCTGCTCTTGGGCTGGGCGGCCTTGTGAGGCAGTCATGCCTGGATTCTGGTGAGTGGCGGGCTTGTCACGAGTGGTGTGGTGCCGTGTTCTCGGTGTAAACCCTAGATCTAGCTCTCCTTAGCAGGATCCAATGATGACGATGTCCTTGGGCATCGTTTCCCTCCTTGGAGGTGCCATCTTGGAGCTATACCTCACTCACCGTGGGGTCTTGTGGCATCTGTCTGGGGTAAAAACCTTAGATCCGATTCTTGTTGGATCAGGTGATGGCGACGCCTTCGGTATTGTTCCCTTCTTGGAGGCATTGCTTGCCTTGGAGACCATTTGCCGGGCGTGTGGTTTTGCTGGCAAGCTAACATTCATTAGCGGAGACCATTTGCTGTGAGGTTGTTGTCGTGTTGATACGTGCTGCCACGAAGCGTGCTACGGTGAAGTTGGAGTAGCTGAGTCGTGGGTGCGATGGGTGGCGATGATAAAATGTATTAGGTTGAGTGGTGGTACTTATCAGTCGCGTTTGATATCCTTGTTAGCGTTGGGTGTGTTTGTCATGAACTTTTGTCTTGTTGGGCTTTTAGAGTTGTATTTTCTTGTACCTGGTCCTTTCTTGGGCCTTTACTTCTTCTCTTATGAATAAATAGTAATGACTGTTTCTTCAAAAAAAATCATTTCACACCGTATGTCTAAATATCTAATGCTGCATCATCGACATATATTAAGTATTTGCACCGTATACGACATGTTTCAGTTGAACTACTGATGTATGTTGTTCTTGCACCTTACCAAGATTCAGAAACCAAAATCACCCATACTGGCTTGAGATCAATATAAGTCTATCATCCAATTAATCTTGTTGTATCCCAAGCCTTACCCATCAACTTTCAGGTGGACATCATACAAACACAGTAGAGCTTTTCCAAGAGTTTTCAAGACACTACCTACTCAAAACTAGAGCCCTGTTGCATGCTTCAAGTCATCCAAATTCCAAAGGGGAAAAGCCTGTAATCCCAAGAATTACCACAAACATCGTGACAGTGATCCCAGATTTGTCTTGCACAATGGGGTATCATTCAACAAAAATTTTAGTTACGCAATTCAGCATTTTCAGAAACAAATGGTACTAGAACTCCATTTTTGAAAAACCTACGAAGCTCTGCCTAATTCACGAGGAAAAGAGTTTTTGAGAGACCATGTACTAGGTTTAAGATATGTTTCTGATAAACAATTGGTACTTTGGTTGAGTTAAATTTAAAGTTTACAATAGTTTTAGAAAACTCAATTTGCTGCAGGTGTTAACGGTCGGACCGTTGAGAGTAGGGGTGAAAACGGGCCGGGTATTTCCCGCCCGCTCGTATTAAAGCGGGTCAAATTCGGGTCGTAAATTCGGGTACCCGGAAACTTATACGGGTATCAGATCCGAATACGGGTATTTTTTAGCGGATACGGTATCAGGTTTGGGAGGTCGGTATCCGACGGATACGGATTATCCAGTATAAAATTCGGATATTACCCGCTTAACTATTCAGGTATTACGCGGATTACTTTGCCAGTCCGAACTTCCGAATCATCCGAACTCACCAGCTCCACAGCGCTTCAACCATTCACTTCACCGGTTCACCCTGCTGCACTGCCGCCTCTCCAGAAGCTTGCATTGTAGAACAGATCAGTGAACTCCTGCTACTCCTGCCGCAAGTTGCATGGAACAGATCAGTGAACTCCACATTTCTTAAGCAAAAAAACATATGCCCGTGAACACATATAGCTTCAGATCAATTTACATGTTAGGTGAATATTTTCTGTGAGTGTATATTTGCTCATGTTACATGTTCGATTGTACCTGATACATGTTACATGTTCAATTTACATGTTACATGTTCGATTGTAGGATAAACAAACTTATGAATTATGATGGGTAGTGGTGATGCAAATGTGAGTGCCTGTGCTAGCACAGGGGCATCTCCGGCTGCGGCTGGTACCTCAGTAGTTGGTACAGATCACTCGGCGTTGGCACCAAAATCGTCAGCACCGAATGCATTAGTACCACATGAGACAACCACGGCCACTGTCGTTATTCCTGATGAAGACGATGGGGCATTCACAGGAGATGTTAAACCTTCAGCCAAGAGGCAGAAGAAGTGTACCTCCGAGGTTTGGAATCATTTCAAGAAGTACACTGACAATGTTAAGAACAAAGTTACTGGTGTGGTAGAGAAACAACTTAAAGCAAAATGCAACAAATGTGGTAGAGTGTTTGGTGCAGAGACAGCAAATGGCACAAAGCACTTATGGAATCATTTGAACCGTATTCACTCCTTGAAACGAGGTCAGCAGGAACTTGAGTTGAAGCAGGGCGAAGTTCAAACTTTCAGGTATGATCCTGAAGAAAGCTTGCAAAAGTTCTATACAGCTAATCAATAGTCATATAAATGTATCTTTTGCCTTGACTGTACCTCTGATCTGAATGTGAGGTTATGACTCATGAGGGTGATATTCTTAGTGTTAAAACTACTAATGAGTAATGATGTATGTCCAGTGATGCTACGACTTTAGTATCGATGTATTGTTGCATTATGGATGTATGGAATGGTTGCATTGCTATTGTCTATGTGGTATGAAATGGTTGTTGCATCGACTTGATATCCGAATAAATATTCGTGACCGATAGTGTCCGTATCTGTCTTGGTACGTATTTGTTCCATATTTGTGCCCGACATTATCTGTGTTTGTATTCATATTCGATACTATCCGTATTCGACCCGAATCCGATTAGAAAATGTGGGTTAGGATATGGGAAAGGTGAGATCCGACCGTATCCGACCCGATTTCACCCCTAGTTGAGAGGAAGCGATCGAACCAGCCTATGAACAGTGGTCTGACTGGTGGTCCTATGTGATCGGAGTTTGGGAGCGATCAGACCGAAAAAGTGGCATGACCAATTTTTAGTTGGCGGCTGTTTCTTCCCTAAGAACATATTTTGGTGTTGGTCGCGTATGATTGGACCGGCCATGGTTCGCGGTCGTATCAGGGGAGTTGGCTAGTGTGACCGGTATTGAAAATATGGTCACATCATGTCAGACCCGGATTTTACAATCCGGATTCTTCTGTGATTCCACCGCACTATTCCCTGGATCAGTAGATAGTGCTCACAGATTACAGTTCTGACTATCAAAGTACATATCATGCGGAAGCGTAAATTTAATAGTAGACTTACTCATGAGCTAATTAGGCTGAAATCATTAAATTGCAGCAGCGGAAGAACGAAGCACACATGTGGGACCTTCAGGACATGCCCACAGGCAACCAACTGGAGGTTCGCGACCTAACCCTTGACATCTTCATCTTCTCTACCATCATGTCCAATTGTGTTGATGAGGCGTAGTGATCTGATTCCTAATTCTGGATTTGTTGTGAAAGCGAGTGTGAGCCCAAACCACCATACTCCGCGAGCCAATACACAGAATGCAAATAAATAGTATGCATGACTTTCAAAGGAGAGGCTCGGGTTATTTTATTTGCCAAAATCGCTTTTGGTAGCATTATTATTATTTAATCATAGTGTTATGGTTGCTACCTAAACCCCACACATCGATTACCATAATTGACTTAATCCACCGAGAATACACTTTCTTTATTGGCTGCTGTCTAAGACTCCAAACATCGAGTGTCATCATTTACTTAATCCACCGAATATATTTTTTCCAAATTGATTGCTGTCTAAGACTCCAAACAGCGAGTGAGTATCATCCTTTATTTTAAATCCACCAATATCTCTTGTATTCTAAATTCCTAACAATCCAATCCTTTTGTTATTGATCCAAACCATAATTTGCTCTTCCAATAATCAATCTTGTTTTTTCCATTATCTATTTCTAACTAGTTCACTAGTATACCTCTACCAAGAATATCAATGATCAAGTTTGTACTCCAATAATTATTATTATTCCTCCAATATTCTCAGAAATCCAATTCATCCATCTAGCATTCGATCAAATTCTATTAATCCCATTATCACCAACCTCTTCCAAGAATTTATATTTGTTATCAATGTCGTAATCCGGCAATTAGCTTTGCACTCCCTAATTCTTCAAAAATCATTTAAATCATCTATCTAGCCTATATATTCATTAAAGCTCCACCAATTTATTTTGTCCCAGAATCTACACTATCGTTTCCTTTCAGGATCGACATGAAACCACCAACATCTTTATATGTTTACCACAAATGGCCATCTTCTTATGCAATAGTAATAGCGATCCAGATTCCATCCACCGTTATATGGCATCCGCACCATATGCTAACATTTCAGCGTTATAACCGCTTACATTACCACTGGGACGACACCCAGGACAACACAAATCAGGGCTTTCCACTGCCCTTCCACTTTTCCATTCCCACCCACAAAGTTTTTGAAATAGAACTATATCTGGTTAAGTTCCCATGTCCGCCCTTGACCGTGGGCACGGCTATTCGAATAGTTTTGACTCTGCAGAGTTGTACACTTTCACCACAAGAGACAATCAACTTGTTGCCCCACACGATTCCTTAGTCATGTAGTTGAGCAGACCATCACAGTAACTTCAAAATATCTAGTCCCTTTTGTCATATCACTTTATGGGCTTCTTCCACTTGCGGTGGGTCCCATCTATGCATGGGATGTTCCCCACAGTTACTAACACAGCCGAGCTTCTCAACTCCCCGCAACGCTTAGAACAGCTGGGAAACTTCACCCTCCACTGGTGTCCCTTAAGGCCTCCCTTGCCCTTACGTATCCACTTCTATCCACTACCGGTGAGATGAGTCCGAGGATTTCGATAAATTTACTTAACCAAGTTGTACTTTACAGACTTGTGGTTGTACTGTTTTACACAGGAGATCATGACAAGATTCAATCCTTAGTGGTATCTGGGCGGTTCTACCACTAACCCACTTTGTGCTTCCACCGCACCACGCATACACACCCTCGAACCATCCGCCCAGATATTTAAGCAAGTTGGGGTTTTTTGGAACATAAAATAATCATACCAACATATACCAGTCATTACCACCATGACTTTCCAAACCAATTTCTCATGATTAAAGTGATAATGATGCTTGGGGCATTTCAGCGCCCCTGAGTATCTAAGCAGTACTAAGCATGGCGTATAATTACGGACTTACTTTTGAAAAGTTACCACTATAATTTTGCTTAGGTGACAAGGTTCACATATTCAAGTATTCCAAAGGAGGTGTAATATTATTCAAGGAAAACAATGGGCATATAACTAGAATCTTAAATTCATCATGTATTTGTATATAAAATAACAGCATGCAATTTGATAATTTAAACCAAAGTAATTTGCAGAAAATGTAGGTTCAACATGATCAAAGTATTGACTCGCCTTGGTCACCGTAGTCTTGTTCTTGGTGGTCTTGAGCTTCTAATGTTGCTGCCTCGACCTCTTCCTCTTGAGTCTCGTATGCTATTTTAGCGTGCGCGAAAATTTGGATAAAAAGAAAATCAACAAATCAAACCAAATAACACCAGAAATTCAAATGAACCAAATAACACTAGAAATTCAAATGAACTCTAAAAATCATGATTCTAGTTCCATTGGATAGATCTTGAATTTAGATGAATTTAGGAATTTGTTCCACTCAATTTGGAGTTATAATGAATAAGTTATGCCCATTTAAAAATCTCAATTCTGATAATTTCAAAAATTATCAAATTTTTGACAGGTGGGTCCCACTGCATATTTTACATTTTATTATTTTTCTTTTATCTTTTACTCTCTGTGTCTCTGGTCAGTAGGGCCCACATGGTAGTGAGTCTATTGCGCTCGGTCTCTGACAAGTGGGACCCCTCTGTCAGTGGCCATAGGGGCTATCGGCCACTGACAGGTGGGACCCTTCGGGCTCTGGGCCCACATGCCAGCGATAGCACTGATAGGCGTGGCCCATGTGTCAGCAGCCAACGCAGACAGTTGGTCACTGACAAGTGGGGCCTAGCTGTCAGCCTGCGATTTAAAAGAAATGGCTCAACCTCAGCGTGCGGAGCCGGGGGCTCGAATGCGCGCTGAGGGAGCCAGGGGGAGAGAGATAGAGATTTTGCGCAGCTAGCCAAGTGAGCACTCAGGTGTTTCTTACCCCTATAGGGGAATAAATCCCTTTCAAGTATCTCTCGGAGGGGGCCGGGCAGAGGAAGTCCGAGGCCGGGGAAGAAGGTGGCGTCGCCGGCGAGGAAGGACTGGGGAGTTTGGGGTGATGGCCGAAATGGGTTGCCGGCGTGGTGTGGATGCCGTCGGTGGGGTCGAGGGTGAACGGGAAGTGCCGGAGAGGGGTCAGCGGCGTGCGGTGGCGGCGATTCGGGAGGAGCTCCGGTGGCGGCGATGTACAGGCGGCGGGAGCCCCGGGCGAGGCCGGGGTTGCCTTCACGGTGAGCTGGAGAGGGTGAGGTGGCAAGGAATTGGGTTTTAGGGGTGTATCTCGGTGGCTTGGGAGTCGCCGGAGCCGAGGAAGGAGGGGCTCGCCGGTGGGGCTTTATGGGTTTAAAAACCGATTGCTTTCGGGAGAATGTTGTGGAGAGTGTGGCGACGCAGATGGAGTATGGCCCTGGTTTTATAGCTGCCGAGGGATGGCCGATTTCGGCGATGGTCGTGTGCACCCATTCGGCTGTCAGCGGCGACAGCGGGCGGCAGGGGTGAGGTCGCGCGGTACTGTGCTGCGCCCGCACGTCGCCCGTGTCGTGCGTCCCGGATCTTGCGGCTTTTGACTGAAACGCACGGTGGAAAGGAGTGGAGAGGCTCGGGCGTGCGGGGAGAAAAAGACAGGGAGGGGAAGAAGACAAGCCTGACGGCTCGGGCCCACCCGGCAGCGAGTGCGAGGGAGCGGGTCTAGGCGGCAGCGGGAGTGGACGCGTGCGCGAAATGGGCCGCGCGGGTGCGTTCGGCTGGGCCGTGCGGCGCAAGCGTGTCGGCGGGGAGAGGGGGAAAGGGAGCTAGGCGGGCTGGGCCGGAGGTGATGGCCGGCCCGGCTTTTTCCTTTTTCTTTTTGTTTTTATTTCTTTCTTTTCCCTTTTCTTTTGTTTCTAATTTATGCCTTTGCATATATATATATATATATATATATATATATATATATATATATATATATATATATATATATATATATCCAAAGTTCTAATTTTATTTGCTCTCTTTCTTGCTCCCCTAAATTTCTGTAATTTCCATTTTTAACATAACTTTAATAGGTGCCATATTTTATTAGGTGCACATATACTTATTTATTTATATATATCCATATTTGTTGACATTCTTAATGTATTTGCTTCCTTGTTTTTTTTATATCATCATTTACAGAAATAGGGTTTTATGTTTTAGGCCAATCTCTCCCCTCCTTTTCTGGATCATCTTTTCAGATTCTTAGTTTAGATTTTTAACTTTCTAATATTTAAACATGTTTGTTTCCTCTTTAACTTTTGGAACCTTCATCAAATTTTTCAGGAAAATCCATAAATTCCAAATTCAAACGAAACACAGTACAGAAATAATTCAAAAGCTTCACAATTTCAAATTTACATTTTTCAGGGTGTTGCACATCACACCAGGTGATTGGTCAAACTGGCTAGTGGTCTAACCAGGGTGGTTCGACCGACGTCGGTTGAGCGGTTAGACTAGTGGCTGTGGCCAGAGATTAGGATGAGTTAGTTTGAGATCAATTCATGGCTTGGGAGCCTTGAGTGCTTGTGTTGCATTGCATGATGCGTGGTTTGACTAATGTGAGTCAAGTGTATCGAACTTATACTCAATATAGTTGCTTAGTCTTTGGATACGCAAGTGGCTTGGGGGACGTAGCGGTTGATGGCAATGAATTAGGACTAGGCAAGGGAGCTGAGGTCCAAGTGATTATATAAGTCTGGGTGAGGCTACGTGGCTCAAGCAGGATGCATAGAGCAGACAAGAATCGTGAAGAAGTGAGTTGGTACATTTAGTGCGCCAAGTGATGAGGCTGATGCACGTAGAGACGGTTCGGTAGAGTTTGAATGCATAAAGACATAACAACTAGTCATTGGGCACTACGGGCTATGTATCAAAGCATGTGGAGATGCTTTGAGGCGGAGATGAAGGCAGAGTTAAGGGAAGGTGCCCGGAAGCTTTGTCAAGAGTATTTTGGTAGTTGGCCAAATACCGAGTTAGTGCCTTGATCAAAACCGTGGTGCAAACAGATACAAAGGTGAAGTTGTTTAGGTCAAGGAGAGATAAAATTGACATAAGGATCAATCGCTAAAGAGTCAGTGGGTTGAATCCTATAAACGCTTTGAGGTCAAGGATTCTAAGGTTTGATTTTTGTTCTACTACCTAGTCTCCTTCTATGGTTTTGTGAGAGATATCTTGAGAGAGAAAATAGTGGTGCTTTGACTGCACCTTGTAAACATCCATGGGTATGTAAACCTCATCTTCCACTAAAATAGATCAAACCTTTATCTCAATCATATTCTTGTTTGTGTTCTTACTTAATTACCCTTGTTCTTGAGCTAGATTTGTGATTTCAGGTTCATGAGAGTTCTAGCCCATTTTATTGCTACAACATGTGTGAATAGATCTGAGAAACTTCATTCCTTAGATCCTCACGTGCAAGAAGTAATTTCAGATTTAGGATTTTAGGTGTTCTTGTCAACTAGATCCGATTCTCATCAATTTGGTCAACTCAAGCCTAAAAACCTTGTGATTCTTGATTGGTTTAGGTTTTTATTACCTTGAATAAGTCTCATGCAAAATTTGGAAGTGTTGGACGAGATTTGAGCTTTTGTCCCAAGAGATTTATAGATCTGGGAACAGGGGACAGTCGGACCAAAGACTGGCCCATCAATGACGGTCAAACTGGCCCAATTTAGAAAGTTGCTTATTTTTGTTGGCTCTTGGTGTTAGCTTTGTTTCTATTCATCATGTTGGTGTGATCTAAACTTAATGACTATCATAGTCACTCAAGTGAACATTTCGAATACCTTTAGGGAAAAGGTCTTGGGAATCATTCACCCCCTCTGATTGTGAGCATCGGTCCTATAAGTGGTATTAGAGCCAAGTTAAGCTTTTGCTCATATATCTTAACCGATCTTAAGAGCCATGGCATCAGACAGATATTCTACCAAGCTACCAATCTTCGATGGGATCAACTTCCCATATTGGAAGGTGAGGATGGGTATATTCATTCAAGCTTAAAGTTATATAATCTAGGAAAAGGTTAAGAGTTCCTATGTTGTCTCTGTCGATGATCAGATCACTCTAGCAAATCTTTCGGGTGTGGAGGCAAACAATAAAGTTAGGAACCTTCTGATTCACAGACTCGATAGAATCGAGTTTGACCGTGTGTCTCATCTTACTTCGACACACAATATCTAGCAGACTCTCACTGATTACCATGAGGGATCTACAGCTATCAAGGAGGTGCGTCAGAACTAATTTAAGAAAGAATACCAGAAGTTTAAGATGAGACCTGGAGCATTTTTGGATGAGTTCTTTGCTTGCTTTCACATGATCCTCAGTCACTTACGTGCTGTCAGTATGTGGTTTATCCTGACTCTAAAAATACACATCAAGTCCTTGGAGCCTTGGACATATCAGTTTCGGAGATAAAAGTCACTTCCATCAATGACACTACTATCATAGTGAACTCACCTTGGATAAGCTTTACTCAATGTTGAAGACACATGAGATCAGCTTGCTCTCTTGTAAGAACAATCTGAGTTAATGACACTTGTGACTAATCCTGTGAAGAGTTCTTCTTTTGGCCCAGTTGAAATCGCTTCTTCTTGATTCTCTTTGTCTGCCTTGCACGCTATGAGTGATTATCAGCTTGAGCATATTTCAGAGGATGATCTAACCCTTCTATCCACTAAGTTCACTAGAGCATTAAAAACTATAAGGATGAGAAAGAGAGGAGAAGGAAGTCCTATCTGGTACTTCGAGTGTAGTGATCTCAACCACATTAAAGCCTACTGCTCTAAGCTCAAGGGTAAGGAGGAGAAGGAGTATTGCAAGCATTCACCACCTCAAAACGCCAAGCTGAAGAAGCACAACTATCGCAAGGTAGTCCCCCAAGTTCGGCCTGCTCTTAAACAACTTGACTGGAGCGACGTGGATTCGGGGACTGAGGATGAGGAGGAGGACAAGCCACGAGGCAAGAAGAAAGTGAATGATGGCATCCTTCACCAGCGATATCTCCAGTAAGGATGATTTCTACATCGACCATGATGAGGTAAAGCCCACATATGATGAGATATTTTGTGCTGTAGTTCACCTTGATCATGAGCTTATAAAATGCAAAAAAGGAAATGAAGAACCATGATTTCTTGGTTGAGAGCTTGAATGCTTAAATTGCTAGGTTTAGATCTTTAATTCCTGATGATGGTAATTGTGAATCTTGTCTAGTGATGCACTTTGAGTTAGACTAGCTAAGGACCATTCATTATGATGTTGCTAGTCAGCTCAGAGTAGTATTGGATATAATTGAGAAGATGGAAGCATGCTTTTCTCTTGGCACTATTGTGTATACTTAAGTTGTTGATGAATTGCTATTCACTAGGGATAACCTTACTAAAATAAATGTTGGTGCTCTTGTTGGTTCCTTATTGTATGCTTTTCATGCTAAACAACTCAAACATGTTAATAATTAAATTGCTCAACTCAAGTCTTGTAACTCTATTATGTGCTTAGTAGCTGGGGACATGAATGCTATTGATTTATCTTGTTCTAAGTGTGCTTTACTAGATTTGAACCTTAATAGTGCCATGGGCAAAATTGATGAGTTAATTGATGAAATGCTTTACTCTAGGACTCTCTCATGCTCAATTGTCCTAAGTTAACTATTGAAATTAATGCATTAACCAGAACCCTAAATGACTTCACTATTACAGAAAAACTTGTTGCATCTTTTGCATCTAAGAAGTCTGATCCTATTGCATTTATTGCATGTACATTATGTGCGGAGATAGATCATGATTTATATAAGATGCATGAGGTATTTAGAGTCAAATTTGATCAGCAGCTTAGGAGAGTTAGAGAAGCATTGCGAGTCTCTTAAGGTTGAGATAGCTATGCATAAGGAGAGATATGCTAGAGTAGTGAAGAAGAATGAATGTAGCTGTTGTGTCACCATAGCTAAGGAAAATGACCACCTAAGGAAAACCTTAGAGCGATTTTCAGGTGGCAAGAAAAACATCAACATGATCCTAGATCAGTTTAAAGTAAGTATCAAGAATAGAGGTCTAGGTTTCAATGCCTTAGAATATGCCAAGAAAATTCCTCCTAAGGCAGTGAGTGTTCTGGAGAGTGGCTTGTTTAGGTCAGAGACTGAACCAAACAAGACTGTCTTCAAGTCTGCTGATGTTGCACAATCTCCCTCATGTGAAGTGGGTGCTTGTTCATCAGAACAGAGTCATCATTGAGTCAAGTACCACTACACCTACTGTGAGAGAGATGGTCACTTGGTTTAGTTCGGCTTTAGGTGGGCCAAGAAAGAGAAAAAAATAGATAGACCCCTTGGAGTTAAGTGTACTCCTATCACTCAAAGTTTCTGTAAATCTAGTGCCAGACCAAGGTTTGCTGAGGATTTCTTTAATGGCTTTAGGTCAGCCTCTCATCCAAGCATAGGTTACCATGAGGGCATAATAGGTCCACAAGTGCCTATTAGACAGGGTGAGTGCCAGGCTTTTGTTAGACCTAGGAGAGAGTTCAGGAGGAGTCTAGGTAGAGCTCGTCTAGGGATACGTTCTCACGGTGTCCATGCATTGTCTCATTCTGCATCACCTTCAGTTCATGCTTCTACTTATTCTACTTCTACTCTTCGTGTATCTCGGTACTAGATTCCCAAGTCATTTATTACTAACCCCAATACTAAGACCTTGAGGTTTTTTGTTTCTGTGATGTAGGTCCGATAGGAGAGGAAGGAGAACCTGTGGCTAGTGGACTCTATATGTTCTTGACACATAACCGAAAACTCAAGATGATTTTCCTTCCTCACCTAAGCATCTAATAATGAGTTGATAATATTTGGTGATGCTTTTATCGAGATCTTGATGGCCAAGGGCACAGTCTGTGTCAATGACAACTTCATACTCAAGGATGTATTCCTGGTAAGAAAACTTAAGTATAATTGCTCTCTGTCTCACAATTAATTAATGATGGTCTCAAGGTGAGCTTTAAGAGGAGTGTTTGTAGAGTTCTAGATCAGTCTGGGGATCTAGTCTTTGAGATTTCTCATCTTGAGAGAGTTTTTAGTGCTGACTTTACTGAGTCTTCCTCTTTTGGACTTAGGTGTCTTGCTGCTTTAGAGTCTAGATATCTAGTTTTTTAGCACCGTAGGTTTGGACACATTTGTTTTGTTCATCTAGAATGGGTCAGTAGCATGGATCTGATTAGATGATTACCTAAGCTCAAAGGTGGGAAGAATTTAATTTGCTCTCCCTATAGGCATGGTAAGATGGTTACTGCTTTACATCCACCTCTTACTATGGTTATGATAGATGGTCTAGGACAAATCTTGCACATGGACATTGTAGAACCCTCTAGAGTTTAGTCAGCAGGAAGGAAGTGATATGTTCTAATCATTGTTGATGATTATTCTAGATACTCTTGGGTTTACTTCCTCACATCTAAGGGACTAGATACGACATTGTAGGTACACAGGTTTAGGGAGATTCTGAGGGCATCTTGCTTGAGTAGTGTCATGAAGAAGATGAGGCTGTTGATCTACTTCCTCTTTAGCCAGCTAAAGCTTCTACTTCAACTACTTCACCTTTAGCTGGATAGCATGCTCCTACTTCTTCCTCAGCACCATGTAGCTCCATTCCTATCTCCACAACCCATGAGGTATATGTCACCTCAACTTCAGGAATGCTTCAACATCTCCAGCGTGACATCCTACATATCAAATCATTGGAGATTTTTATAAGTGAGTTACTCGCTCCAATTTCATCTCTCCTAACTCGTGTGCTCATTCTGCTTTCATTACTTCCTTTGAGCCCCCATGATATCACCCATGCACTTACTGATGAGTCTTGGATTAATGCCATGTATGAGGAATTAGAAAACTTTGAGAGAAACAATATCTGGATCTTAGTTGAGCCTCCCTATGGTCACAATGTTATAGGAAACAAGTGGGTTTTCAAGAACAAATAAAGTGATGATAGGGTAATTGTTAGGAATAAGGCCAGACTTGTAGCTTAAAGCTTCTCTTAGGTAGAGCGCTTAGACTTTGAGGAGACTTTTACACCTGTAGCCAGATTAGAAGTCATTAGGATTCTCTTAGCATTTGCAAACTTCAAGGGATTTAGATTGTATCATATGGATGTTAAGAGTGCTTTTTTTAATGGTTTCATAGAAGAAGAAGTCTGTCAAGAAACCACCTGGGTTTAAGAGTCCAAAGCTTCCAAATCATATCTACAAATTATCCAAAACTTTGTATGGTCTGAAACAAGCCCCTAGAACTTGGTATGATAGGTTGAAGTCATTTCTATTGAAAAATAATTTTCAAATGGGTAGAGTAGACAAGACACTGTTTACCCTTAGGCATGGTAGTGATCTTCTCTTGGTTTAAATATATGTGGATGACATTATTTTTAGTGGCTCATCTCATAATTTAGTTTCTAAGTTTTTAGACACCATGAGCAGGGAATTTAAGATGAGCATGATAGGGAAGTTGACTTACTTCCTTGTATTTCAAATCCAGTAGATGAAGTAAGGTACATTTGTACATCAAGACAAGTACACCAAGGACTTTCTTCGACACTTCAATATGGGAAGTAGTAGGCCAATCTACACCTCAATAGCTTCTATAGCGATTTTGGATCTAGATGAGCATGGCGAGCGTATTGATCAAAAGGAATAGCGCAGCATGATCAGCTCTGTCCTCTACCTCACAGCATCAAGGTCGAACATACACTTCTCAGTATGTCTGTATGCTCAAATTTAGGCTTTCTCTTGTTCATCTCATGGCCAAGCAGTGAAGCGCATCTTTAGATACTTTTAGTACACCTTGAGTTTGGGAATTGCTATTCTTCTTCTTTCTGTCTCTCCATTTGTGTTTTCTTAGATGCAGATTTTAAAGGTTGTAGGATAGATAGAAAGAGTACCTTGGACGCATGTCATTTCTTAGACATTTCTCTTATCTCCTAGTCCTCTAGGAAGCAGTCCTTTATTGCACAGTCCACAGCTAAACTTGAGTATGTAGCTGCTGCCAATAGTTGCTCTCAGATTCTTTGGGTCTCATCTACTCTTAAAGACTTTGGGCTAGATTCAGATAATGTTCCACTCTTCTGTGATAACACTAGTGACATTAATATAGCTAATAACCCAATACAACATTCTAGGACCAAGCACATAGACATCATGTGCTTCCTTAGAGACCATGTGGAAAAGGGGGATGTTGTCTTGCAATTTGTTGAGTTTGAACTCTAGGTTACTGATATCTTCACAAAACCTTTGAATTCTTCTCATTTGGTTTCTTGCAGGGAGAGTTGAGGGTTATTCATTATATGAGACATATTTGAGGGGAAGTTCACTTTATTTGTATGCATGTGTAATATACTGCATATTTACCCTATGTTTTTGTATTGTAATATAATTTAGAGCTTTGTCTATTATCCATGCTCCTTTTTTGTATTCAATCATGCCTGCTTTAATGAGCTTTCTTTATCATGTGCTTATATGTGTAGCTTAGTATGTGTCATGACTAGCTTAATAAATTGATCAACTTGAACTAAAATAAGTCAAGGTTGAATCATTTGAATAGTTTAGTTTTAGTGATTATTTTTTGACTGCTGCAATAGAAAAGTGCTTAGTTGAATTACGAGTCTGAGTTTAGCTTGCATAGAGCTTTTTAGTTCCATTGTGAAACATTTTTCTAGCTTATGCCTTTTCATTGCTTTAGATGATCTCAGTTGTGCACATAATTGCACCTCAGCATTTCTTTCTCATGAGATTGCTTGCCATTGCACATGGTATGAACTCAAGGGAGTTATATATGATGAAGACAATTTTCTTAAGCTTTTGCTTGATGTGGTCAACAATAGTTTGAGATAAATCAAATTGACTAAATAAAGTTATTTCAATTGGTTGTAGCTCAGGAGACATTTGTAGATGGCTCCTAATCTAGGACTTATTTTATTAAGATAGACCATACAAATATAAGTTACAAATTGGTTGAAATTTAGGTGGCAGTTGTAGACAACTCCTAATCTAGAACTTGCTTTGCTGAGATAGACAATACAAATGTTGGTTACAATTTGGACTGAAACTTAGGGGGTAGTTGTAGATGGCTCATAGTCTATGACTTACTCTACCAAGATAAGTCTTTAATCTAGTCAATTGCAATGCTCAACTAGGTTTTTAACTCGAGTGAGTCATTTTGAAACTCTTTAGCATATTTCTTGCCTAACTTAGAATCTTAGTTCATTTGGCACTTTGCCTTGTCATGACTCAGATTAGGATCTCTCTAGCTATACTTGTGATTTTGAGATAGCCTGGTAGATTTTTAATATTTGTAATCACTTCCAGCTAGTTTTGGCTTACTTTACTATATATGTTCATATATGATTCTGCAACCTAGTAACATGACTTGGTGAAATACTTTTTAATTGACTTGAATAATTTTCAAATATCCCAACCCATCTAAAATCTGAAAATTATCAAAAATAGCCATGTTGCCTCTTAGTCATCATTAACTCCTTCACTTCTTTACTTGATGAATTCATTGTCAAAAAGGGAGAAAGTGTGGCAAAAATACATGAATTGGGCTAATGAAGAGAAAATGAGGGGGTTTGAATTTTTTAGCTTTATTGCAAATTTTTGATTTGCTTAGCTTCTTCTCACCATGTTCAAGATCAAAATGAACAATTGTTCTTTAATATAAACCTAGAGTGAGGATTTCCCAAGTTTGGATGGGATTGGAATGCTTATATTGAAAACTTGCTCTTTCTAGTTTCTTCACCCCCATTTTCTAACTCACCAGGCTATGATCAACTTATATTCACTTTTAAAGCCAAGTTGAGTTCTCTTTTGTAAAATTCTCTTCGTAATTCTAAAACCAAATCAGCTTTATATTTTTTTGGAGTATTGCCAATGTGTTCATTAAGGGGAGATTGAGAAACCATGTACTAGGTCAAAAATATGTTTGTGATAAATAATTGATACTTTGGTTGAGTTGAGTTTGAATTTTGGAATAGCTTCAGAAAACTTAGTTTGTTGCCAATGTTGGCGGTCGGGCCGGCATGTAAACAGCGGTTTGACCGGTGGTCCGATGTGACTAGAGTTTGGAAGCGGTTAGACCGGGGAAGCGATATAACCGATTTCTAGTTGATAGTTGTTTTTTTTCAAAGAGCATGTTTTGGTGTTGGTCACGTACGGTTTGACCGACAATGGTTGGTGGTCCGACCAGGGGAGCTGGCCGGTGTGACCGACATTGAAAATATAGTCACATCGGGTGGTCGGTCAAACAGGCCCGTGGTTGGCGGTCTGACCGGGGTGGTTTGACCTGCATTAGTCGAGCAGTTAGATCGGTGGGTGCGACCAGAGATCAGGGTGAGTTGAGCTGAGTCGGCCATGAGTATTTGTGTTGCATTGCATTATGTATGGTTTGAGTAACGTAAATTAAGTGCATGGAACTTATGCTCGATGTGGTTGCTTGATTTATGGATGTCCAGGTGGCTTAGAGGACGTAGCAGTCTTTGGCAATGGACCGAAACTAGGTGGGGGAGCTAAGGTCCAAGCGGTCGTGTAAGTCCAGGTGAGGCTACGTAGCTCAAGTGGGAAGCAGAGAGAAGACAAGAATTGTGAAGAAGTGAGTTGGTGCATGTGGTGCGCAAGTGATGAGGCTGATGGTCGTAGAGACAGTTTGGTGGAGTCCGAATGCGTGAAGATATGACGGCTTGTCATCGGATACTACGGGCTGCTTGTCAAAGCATGTGGGGATGTTTTGAGGTGAAGATGAATACGGAGTCAAGGGAAGGTGCTCGGAAGCTTCATCAAGGGTATTTTGGTAGTTGACCAAAATGCCAGGTTGGTGCCTGATCAAAACTGCGGTGCGGAGAGTAGCAATGGTGAAGTGGTTTAGGTCAAGGAGAGCTGGAATTGATATGTAGATCAATCGCTAAAAAGTTAGTGAGTTGAGTCCTATAAATGCTTTGAGAAGCATGTGTGAGTATGTAAAACCCGTATTAGTGGGGTTGACGGATTTTCTCAGTAAGTTTAATGTGTTGGACCCACAAAGGTTGTACTGATTATTTAGAGAGGAGGAGAAGAGTTGGTAGTCTTAAGGATTCTAGGGTTTGGTTTTTATTCTACTGCTTTGTCTCCTTCCATGGTTGTGTGAGGGATATCTTGAGAGAGAAAATGGTGGTGCTTTGGCTACACATTGTAAGTATCCATATGTATGTAAACCTCATCCTCCACTAAAATAGATCAAAGCTTTGTCTCCATCATGTTCTTATTTGTGTTCTTGAGCAAGATTTGTGATTTCATATTCGTGGGAGTTTTAGCCCAATCTCTTGCTTAAATTACATTGCTATGACATGTGAGTATAGATATGGGAAACCTTATGTCTTAGATCCTCACGAGTAAGAAGTAATTTGATATTTAGGGTTTTGGGTGTTCTTGTGAATTAGATTCGATTCTTGTCAATTTGGTGAATTCGAATCCAAGAACCTTATGATTCTTGATTGATTTAGGTTTCTATTACTTTGAACAAGTCTCATATAAAATTTGAAAGTGTTTGTATGAACCAGAGATTTAACTTTTCCGAAGCTTAGAAGTCACGAAATCCGTTCATCACTGGCACACTAAGACCTCCTGTTCTTAAAAACTGTAACCAGTAGGAAGTAGTAAGTAGTATTCGCCGGTGCACCGATTTGCCCCGATCGGCTACAGCTCATCCACGCTGTTTCTTTCTGTTCGTACTGAACTTTTTGTTCTCGACATATAAATGTTATAGATAGCTTCACTAAACAAATGGTTTGTGGCCTTGTATTCTTATCTAAATCTCTCAGCATATGGTTTTGTTTCTCCAAGTTGCACAAGGTGCGGAGAACTAGGCTTGCTGGTGAAACTAAAATGGCCTCCTTTCTGCCCCCCTTGTGTTTCTTTTTGCCTTTTGTGTTTTGTTTTGCTGCACTAGTTTATGTTTCTTATCAGAAACCTTTGCTTCAGAATCATATATGGTGAAAGTGCAGAGGGAGAATACAGAATAAAGCCATCCTGAACGAGATTTGTTTAAAGAATTGAGCAGTCCATACATACTCCATGTAATGATACTCTAAAATAAGCTTGTTTCAGACAAAAATTCCTGGGAATGGACGTCTATGCTGCAGTCTAAGCCTTACAATTAGAACATTTGGTGCCATCCCACGCTATGCTGCTGTCCTTGAGTACTTCAATCTTGGAGTTTGTCCATGGAGGTCTTTTTGTCCATGTACCATATAGTTGTCTCTTCTGTAATATAGAGTCTGCGTGAGGACGAAGCATTTTTTTTCTGTTGTAATTGAGTATTTGCCCCTATCCTCGAGTGCCTACGAGTGGTCATGTAAATTCTATGTCATACATCAAGTGCGTCCATCTGTCAGCCAGTGTTTGTAAATATTTTGTATATATGTATGTATAATGCTTCTTTGCACCGCGGCATATGAATTCCATAGGATCTTTACACCTGATCTCTACCTATCTTGAAATAAATTCATACCAGTTCAACGAATGTTACTACCAGCTAAGAATTGAATATTTATCTCAATCCATGAATAAATGGCTTCAATAAGTGATACACTACTAATTTTTCCTAGTGGCAAGATACATTGACGACATCAATTGCTACTAAATTATCACATTAATTGCTACCAAACTAATGCAAATTGTCTCAACCGTGGCAATCCCTTAATTCACGCTCCAGGTTGATTAGGCTAATCTCCCATTAAGGCATTAACACCACACCAAAAAAACACTTCCTTTCTGTAACATGCATGGCGTTCCTTACCAGTAAAAAACAAGTCTAGCACCTTTCTAAACCTTCCATTTACCACAAAGCCACAGGAGGCAATAAAAGGGAAGGGAAACGCAACCTGAGGAAAGATTTCGTCGTAAGAATCAAGCAACTAATGATATAATCAAATCTACCATTCCATGGAGATTGTGTATATATAGCCAAGAGGAGCCCAGAGAAAATGCAGGCTGCAGCCAGCTAGAACTCCCAAATCTTTTTCTCTCTCTACGTTCCTCTCGAAATGGCCTCTGTGGCGTTCATGGTGATTGCCTCGCCTCTGTTGGTGTTGCTCCTGAGGGCCGTGTGGGTCACCCTGTCCTGCTACTGCCTGACGCCAATGAGGATCCGTAGGGTCATGGCGGCGCAGGGCGTCCACGGGCCCCCGCCGCGCCCGCTCGTCGGCAACCTCCGCGAGGTGTCGGCCCTCGTGGCGAGGGCCACCACCGGCGATATGGCGTACCTGAGCCACGACATCGTCGGCCGCCTCATGCCCCATTACGTGCTGTGGTCCGGCACATACGGTGAGATGAGACAGCCCCGCCGCATTGCGCACCGATGCCGGTGCACGCGCACGAACGCCGGACGTACGTGCTCACCGGGGGAATTCTCTTGTTTTGATGTGTGCGGGCGCGCGTTTCAGGGAAGCTGTTCGTGTACTGGTACGGAAGCGAGCCGCGGCTGTGCCTGACGGACACGGCCCTGATCAAGGAGTTTCTGTCGGCCAGGTACGCGCACGCCACCGGCAAGTCGTGGCTCCAGCGGCAGGGCACCAAGCACTTCATCGGCCGCGGCCTGCTCATGGCCAACGGCGCCACCTGGTCGCACCAGCGCCACGTCGTCGCGCCGGCCTTCATGGCCGACAAGCTCAAGGTACGTGTGTATATACCGCGTCGAACACCTGGTGGCATTGGCTTTCTTGGTTCGTTCCTGACAGCGCGCGCCGCCCTCCGTGCGCCGTACGTGCAGGGGCGGGTGGGGCACATGGTTGAGTGCACGAAGCAGACGATCCGGGCGCTGCAGGACGCTGCGGCGCGGGGCCGGCGCGAGGTAGAAATCGGCGCGTACATGACCCGCCTCACCGGCGACATCATCTCCCGCACCGAGTTCGACACCAGCTACGAGACCGGCAAGCGCATCTTCTACCTCCTCGAGGACCTGCAGCGTCTCACCGCGCGCTCCAGCCGCTACCTCTGGATCCCCGGCAGCCAGTGAGTCATGATATCCCCCCTTCCGTCCGCCGCCGGCGGCCGCCGCTCTTCTTGCCTCGTAACGCGCGCGCGCACGTAGATACGCACGCACTCACTTACCTGCCCTTTGTCGCTACCGTTGTTCGCTTGCGCGCGCATATGCATACGCATATGCGCGTCTACTGCGTAGCATTAGCCTTAAGCCCTTACGCTAATTAAGACAAGCGAAGCTAAGCTAATCCTTCTTCCTGCTCTAGCTAGTAATTAGTCTTAATTAACTATCTGGAGTGCCACCCATCACTGTCCGGTTAGTTTTGGACACTGGCACTGACTTCAATTTGTTTGATGCTTTGAATTGATTCCATCATCCACTGGCACACGCGTGCGTCCGTGCGCGCGCACATGCGAGTAAACAATACTGCCACTGCAGAGTGCGAACGACTGTGCAGTGCATGTGCCTGACGAGAGTGTTCGATCTTGTCAGGTATTTCCCGAGCAAGTACCGGAGGGAGATCAGGCGGCTGAACGGCGAGCTGGAGGGCGTGCTGATGGAGTCCATCCGCCGGAGCCGGGAGATCGCCGACGAGGGCCGGACGACGTCCACGTACGGCCGGGGGCTCCTCGCCATGCTGCTCGCCGAGATGGAGAAAAAGAAGGGTGGCGACGATGGCCAGTTCAGCTACGACGCGCAGATGGTGATCGACGAGTGCAAGACGTTCTTCTTCGCCGGCCACGAGACGTCGGCGCTGCTGCTCACCTGGACGCTCATGCTGCTCGCCACGCACCCGGCGTGGCAGGAGAAGGCGCGCGCCGAGGTCGCCCAGGTCTGCGGCGATGAGCCGCCTTCCGCCGACCTCCTCTCCAAGCTCACCGTGGTATGTACGTGCGTACGTACTCAATTCAGATGCATAGATTGACTTTAACGAAATCTTCTGTACGTGCGTGCAGCTGCAAATGATCATCCACGAGTCGCTGCGGCTGTACCCGCCGGCGACGCTGCTGCCGCGGATGGCGTTCCAGGACATCCGGCTCGGCGACCTCCTCCTGCCGCGCGGCCTGTCGGTGTGGATCCCGGTGCTGGCCATCCACCACGACGAGTCCATCTGGGGCTCCAACGCGCACGAGTTCCGCCCGGAGCGGTTCGCGCCTGGGCGGCGCTCGTCGGCCGGCGCGGGGCGGTTCCTGCCGTTCGCGGCGGGGCCGCGCAACTGCGTCGGGCAGGCGTACGCGCTCGTCGAGGCCAAGGTCGTCCTCGCCATGCTGCTCGCCAACTTCCGCTTCACCATCTCCGACAACTACCGCCACGCGCCAGTCAACGTCCTCACCCTCCGCCCCAAGCACGGCGTGCCCGTCCACCTCCGGCCGCTGCGGCCATAACTTCTCCATTCTTTTGTTCGTTTGGCGCGCGCCTGTGGCATGGAATCATCGATCGACCATAGAGGAATTAAAGCTTAATTTTGAACTCTCTGACTGGTTCTCCCGAGATGTCCCACTGACAGCGGGGCCGGCCTGTCGGTGGGGTGGCCAGTATTTGCAGCTGCTGCTGTGTGTTGCGCGTGTGTGTGTTCGTGTGGAAACATATACATAGTGGAGTTCTTGTAGTATTGAATTAGATAATATATGTATGCAAATTACATCACCGTATTAACAGAGACGAATTAGAATTAGCTTATGCACCAAATAATATAGTTTGGTCCTTTCACATGAGCTTGTGCATTTTTTCTTATATATGCATTACTTGATGGATCAAATGTCAGATCTTACAAGTCAATTAGACATGAGTGTAAGATGATTTACCAATATGCTCAGTTGTAAGACGCATGGCAGACTGGGACAAAGATGTTAAATTAGATAGCTGCTGAACTACAGCTGTAAAATGATTAGCAGGAAGCAAACGAATAACTGACAAACTGAACCAAACTGTCGTACGAATGCCGGCTGATCGAATCGCATGTGAACTTAATATTCTACGCGCACAGGGCCTATCTGTCGGCCGAATTGCCTGTATACACATGTTAATTCCTAATTTAGCTTTGCTACTCAGAGTATACAGTCATCTGCTATTCTGCTACGTATGAATATGCTGCTTTCTGATTGAGCCTGCATCTGGTAGATACATGGAATTATGCAGCTGAGCCGAGTCTACATCTGGTATGATGCACATACCTATTATTCTGTTTCGTATGCTTATGTTTCTTTTTTATTGAGCCTATATAAAATCTATATATTATGTGGTACATGAAACTCTGCATATAAAATCGTACCTGGAAATTAGGCAAATGGTTTGGTCATGTCCTCTCTCGCGTACTATCAATCAACCCCTTAGCTGATCTTAGGGTCAAGGGCTAAATATCTATACTAATATAAAAAACACAATTTGATTAAATCATTTGTCATCTAACCATGTTAATATCCTCCGGTTAGATCAATATAATCTAATAGCTAACATTGCAAGTTGGTCTTGCCATCTGAATATCTACACCATTTATTCAGTTCATCCAACGTATACAATTGCAAGTTGGTTCTGCCAATCTCGCTACCTTGCGCGTTAGCTGCTCGGGCACCAATGCCTCACGTCACAACCCCCGGCAATCATGTATTTCTATAAGATTATTTCCATCGGTGCTGCCCCTCACGCCTGCAATCCATTGGCGCCGCCCCAATGCTCCGCCGCTCCTGTGACGCCCCTGCTCCGCTGCTCCGCCCCACCCTCATGCTCCACCGCTCCGCCCCCATGCTGCTGCTCCTTCCCCTCCCCCGCTCCGCCCCTCCGCCCCCACGCCGCAGCTCCTCCCCCCTCCGCTCTCGCCCATCCCCTTGCTCTACCGCTCCGTCCCCCTCCTGCCACCCTCCGCTCTTATGCCGCCCCTGCTCCACCGCACTCCGCGCTCTGCCCCACTCAGCTCCCGCAGCGCCGCTCTGCCACACTCCACCCCCTCCAGTCCATGCCCTGCGCCCCCTCCTCTAACGTCCGAGTCATGCACGCCTCCTCCAGTCCGTCGATTTACGACCACTGCGCCTCGACCATGGCTGCTCGACCACGGTTGCTGGACCATGGCACTTCGACCGCAACTTCTACCACAGCTTCTCGACCATGGCACCTTGACCGCAACCCACTCAGCTCAATGGTGCCGCTCCCCCCTCTAGTCTGTGCCCTGTGCCCCCTCCTCCAGTTCGACGATGCCTGTCCTGTAGTCCACCGCCAACCCCACCCTCCAGCTCGACGCTGCCCATGACCCACTACGCCAGCACAACACATTCATGCCTAGACTAACACAAGTTCTGTGATGTCCCCCCCCCCCTCTTCTTGAATTTAGTTGATTGTGGAAAATAAACTCCATGATCATTATATCATAACACCTTATTGTTTTTAGCATGTAATTGCCTGACCAAATTGACTCCTTAAGACATCAAGTCTTTCGATCATGGCACTTCGACCACAATACTTCACCCACAGCTCTTCGACCACGGTGTTGTTGGAATTGAACTCATCAGCTCCGATCGCTACTCGTCGAGAGAAAATGCATGCATGCTTTCTTCCTTAGAATGACACATGCACATGACTGCGACTCATTGACTTAGCCATGGAGAAAACGATCACCAACTCATTGACTCAGTCGTTACTCGGACGCCCAGTGACGACTTACGACCACTGCGCATCAACCATGGCTGCTCGACCACAGTTGCTCAACCACGCCACTTCGACCATGGCACTTCGACTGCTTCTCTGACCACGGCTTCTCGACCACGGTACTTCAATCACTTCACTGACCATGGTTTCTTGACCAATTACTGTAGATACGACTATCGAATTGGTGTGGGAAGAAAATCTCGGTAATTTAGTATGGCCTTCCCATTCCGTATGCCTCTTTTCCATAATATTATTTCCATTTAATCACATGGAAAGCAAATCTCGGCATGGGAAGCAGATCGAGGTGGTTAATGCCGAGATACTCTAAATATCATGCGCACATGCAAACCTCGGCTTGTTTCCATACGGAACATTTCCACACACACCTTTCCCATACACTAAACATTTAGCATGTCCTATTTCCATACGAAATAGCCTGTATGGAATGGAATGTTTAGTAACGTAATGACTGGTGAGATTATGCAATGGAATGTTTCCATACGGAATATTAATTTTCTTATGTTTCTATACACTAAATATTTAGTATTATTTCCATGCGTAATGTTAATTTCCTTATAGTGCCTTGACCTACATAAGAACAGAATGTTAGTATTATTTTGATCAATAGGTAACTTTGAATTACCGACCAACCTTCCTATTAGAACTGAACTCATCAGCTCTGATCACTACTCTCCAGGAGAAAATGCACACATGCTTTCTCCCTAGAACAATACACGCACACGAGTAAGGAGGACGAGTAAACACATGATAGACTTCTTTTTGTGGCAACACACGCCTTTCCTTCTTTGTATTATTCAATCGCTTTTCCTCAAATTGCTTAATAGATTATATGGCTTAAATAAGCCCCACACAGTCACACGACCAGTACGCACCCACTAAGTCCACTAGCTAACAACTAGAACATATTCTTATGCCATTATCTGGATCTTCTCCACGGTTTGCACAACTCGGCCAACTCATTGACTCAGCCGTTACTCGGACGTCAAGTGACGACTTACGACCACTGCGCCTTGACCATGGCTACTCGACCACAGTGCCTTGCTACTTCACTTTGACCACAGTTGCTCAACCATGACACTTCAACCATAACTTCAACCATGACACTTGGACCGCTTCTTCGATAGTACTGCTCATACAGAGCGGTACTACCAATCTTCAAGTACCAATCGGGTACTGTAGCTTACGAGTACCTAGCGTCTATTGTAGCTTACGAGTATCAACCATCTACTGTAGATTACAACTGCTATGTAGCTCAACTCACGATTGTGACTGCTACGACCGGTTCACAGTAGCTACGACTACTACGCAGCTCGACTCACGACTACGACTACTACGACCGATACATTGTAGCTACGACCGGTTTACTGACTCTGAGGTCTTTGACTACATAGTACTCGAACACACGAGTACTTGATACACGATTACACAGTACTTCGACCACGGCACTTCAACCACTAGGCTTTGACCACAACATTTCGACCCTAGCACTTCGTCCATGATGCTTCGACTGCAATTAGATAGGCGTCCGCGCGGGGGGCTAAATGGGGAATTTCGTGGGAGGGGGCAAAGGGAAATTTCTCTGCCATGAAGGGCGAAAAATGGCAACACTTCACCAGGGGTCCAGTTCCTTGACCTCCGGTCCAGCATAGCTATTCTATTCATTCTCAAGAATGTGACAAAATTTCTAATCAAATTGCTTAACAGCTTACATGACTTAAATAAGCATCACTCGGTCACACGACCCGTACGCATCCACTGAGTCCACTAGCTAATAACTAAGACATATTCTTATACTACTGTCTGGGATCTTCTTCATGATTTGCATGACTCGGCCAACTCATTGACTCAGCCGTTACTTAGATGTCCAGTAACGACTGACGACCACTGCGCCTCGACCACGACTGCTCAACCATGATGCCTCGCCACTTCACTTCAACCACAAACTACTCGACCATGCCACTTCGACCATGGTTGCTCGACCACGGCTTCTCAACCATGGCATTTCGACCGTGACTACGACCATGGCACTTTGGCCATTTCTCCGGTAGTACTACTCACATAGAGTGGTACTACTGGCTTCGAGCACCGACCGGGTACTGTAGCTTATGAGTATCGAACATCTACTGTAGCTTACGACCACTACGCAGCTCGACTCACGACTACGACTGCTATGATCGGTTCACTGTAGCCATGATCGGTTCACTACAGCTATGATACTACGCAGCTCGACTCACGACTATGACTGCTATGATCGGTTCACTGTAGTGTGACTACTACGAAGCTTGACTCACGACTGTGACTGCTACGATCGGTTCACTGTAGCTATCACCAATTTACTGACTCTGGGGTCTTTGACTACATAGTACTTGAACACACAAGTACTCGACACACGATTACACAACACTTCGACCATGGCACTTCCACCATGGTTTCGACCATGACGCTTCGACCATTGCACTTCGCCCACCGCTTCGACCAAGGCACTTTAACCACTGCTTCGACTACAACGCTTCGACCACGGCGCTTCGACTACAACTAGATAGGTGTCCGCGTGAGGGGGCCACGGGGGGAATTTTGCAGGGGCAAAGGGGGAATTTCCCTGCCACAGGGGCCAAAAATGACCACGCTTCGTTAGGGATCCAGTTCTTCGACCTCTGGTCTAGCATAGTTATCCTATTCGTTCTCAAGAATGTGATATAATTTTTTGACTGTCTGTCTTTCATACAGTCATAGGGTATGCCTGACTACATGAGTCATGAAAAATTCTGTCATAAGGTATGAAACAAAATTTATATTTTATTTTTAGATATATAATCAATATTTTTAATATGAATTACACGCACACACTTACTTGTGGTGATCATTTGGGCTTATTTTTGGTGGCTTATGGCTGAAAAGCACTGTAGCTGGCTGAAAAAACACTGTAGCTGACAGAGACTTATTTAGCATAATTAAATTTTAAAAATTAAAAAATATGTTAGCCCATTACGTATAATACAAACAAATACGGGAAAAAGAACCGGCAAAAAAGCTCAACAAAAAGCCAAAAATTCAGAAAAAGACAAAATTTATGAATAGTGAAAAATAAGCCAAAAGTTAAAAGTTAAAACCAAAACGATGACAGCAAGTAAACCTCCTAGCTCGCACGCGTGCACGTACGGCTAGCTACCTGCACTGCATCTGGCCATCACTGACCTAGATCTTGATCAGGAGCCGCAAGCAGTACAACAAAGCAATAAAAGGCTCCTATTTTGACTTTTAAGAGCTATTTTTTAATTCCTTTATAGTAACTGGTTTTTAATAAAATATCTCTTTAAGATAGGATATATAATTTAACTATAATATACATTGTATCGATTTTATTTATTGGTCAAAATTATATATAGATTTCTGTTACTTCGTACGCTCTTTTACTAACAGCTCGAAAGCTATAAACTTCAGTAAAAATATTATAAGTCGAAAAAAACATGCACAGAGAAAGAACGGATCGCTCGATAGATTAGATGCTGCGGCATTACCAGTGTGTGCGCCATTTAATTAACATATCGGCAGATCGATGGCATAAAAAATTAAGGCCAAGCACTCAGTAGGGAACCTTATCTCACTCTAGCTAACCACCGGTTACTTAACCTCCTCTCCCTGCTCTGTCTCAGCTAGGAACATTACGTTGGATTAGCTAGCAAGATGACCTTTAGGTGACGTTTTAACTAGCTTTTAGTTTAAATTTTTGGTTGTCTTTTAGCTAATATTGTACCGTAGTAGCTATTATTTCTTTGAGATAAAATAAGGGAAAATGAGAAAAATTGAAAACCACCTTTGTAATGTCACGAATAATGAAAAAAGGAAAAAAACAAAAAAAAGCTAAAATAAACTGAAATTAGAAGTCAATGTGTTCTAAATGGCTTCTAGTTTAAATAAACCGAAAGTAAAAAAATAAAAATTGAAGCCGTTTAGAGCTTACCTTTGTGCAAAGTGGGCAATCTTTAACTAATTAGTAGCTTGTGGCTCGGAGTATACAGTACCCTCCTGATTGTAACTGGTTGAAATCGTTTGGTATATTGACATGGTCTTTGGAATGCTACTTTGACCATAATTTTTATCGTAATATGCAATAAAAATATTATTGTAAGAGTATATTTCATTATAAATCTAGTAGTACTAACTTCATGTTGCCGATATGAAATTATTAACCACCACGGCTTCCAAAACCACTTATATCTGCAATTGGGACGCAGTATCTATATATATATTAAACAAGTAACACCTACTAACTACAATCAATATTAATTATTTCTCTCAACTCTTATGCACTCACATCATCTCTATTGTTCACAACCTTCAGATAAAAATGAAGTGTCATAGATGTTCGATCATTTGTATTGTTTTATAATTCTTTTAGCCTCTACCATATTTCGTTTAGATTTATTCAAACATTCTAACCAATAAATTGATTTCTACAAATTTTCGCTGCAATGCGCGGGGAATCTTCTAGGATATATAACTACAAGCATTTCTACGTGCACAACTAAATTTATTAAGGCGTCGCGGTTTAATTAAGGTGATTAACTAGCCAGTGTGCGTGTAAGCTGCGGTTTTTGCCGCTAGCTTTACGTGATGCGACAGGCAAACGCCGCTCGTGTCACACACTTGACACGCTGTAATTTGGCGCTAAGTGCTCAAGTTGCACATATCTTGTTTATTTTTAGCTGTGGCCTTGGGACGGAGCTGAGATTAATTAGCTAGCTAGGCACAAAGTGCTCCGTGGCTTTATGTCAACTTCGTGTAATGCAGAATGATTAGTGCTTATAGGTATCGACTTTAGCAACCTTAACGTGGCTGATCGATCGTTTCGGAAAAAAACGTGGGTTGATTAGATTAACTAGATTGATTGGTCCGTGCAATTAATTGCGCGGTATGATAGTCGATCATGCTAGCTATGGGCTTATTGGTTATAAGCTTCTTCAAGAAGCTAGCTTTTGGAACTTACGTTGGAGAAGTACTCCATAATGCTAGCTAGCTTCTAATTACAACCGGAGAAACCGTTGATAGTAAGAACATTAGATCAGCTTATAAGGGAGGTGTGGCGGGGAGAGGTTGATAAGTCACGAAAGACACCTCATCATGCTATTGGTCATGTTCTTAAACAAATATGGTGGTTTCTCTAAGCGAATTTTCGAAACCGTTTTTCCAAACAGTTTTTTAAAAAATATAGATAAAAATTATCAGTCGTAGTCAAAAACTACCAGTTACAGCCCCAAAGAACAGTTTCAGTGTCTTCTTCAATTGGTGGGCTTCAGCTTCTCAAGAGGCTAGGTGGAGAAGCTGACCATTGGCCCAACTTCAGCTTCTAGTCTGGAGTGTGCATTCTATAAGCCCTCGGTTTTTCTTTTTAATCTTTGTGGGATGATTGTATTAATCTGATGATGAGTTAATAAAATTTAAATCTTTCGGCTTCCCCTAGAAAAATTAATTTAGAGTATATCTTGATGGGAGTATATTCAGTGGTTGTGGCTCGTTGTAATATTACAGTCTACCGATTGGGGGATGGAGTTTTTCTCTTTTTAATAAATTCATTGTATGTATCTCTTTTTGAGAATGTTTAAATTAACCTTGTGCCATTATTTATATGTAACGGTTGTGTTTTAATTTTAATTAGGATAAATTGGATTTAGGAGTGGATGTTTTTCTTTTTTATACGAATTTCTAGTATATTTTTCCTTATTCTCTAAACCATAGGTTAATTATCGGTTTTTAGTATAAAAGAGTAAACAAGTAACATATTAAGAATATATAGTTTGGACCCCAAATATGTAGTCCAAGCTTAGTTTATTTCTTATTTATATGTAGTTTGAGAAAGTGCTTGGTTTAGTTTGGAACATCGACATCTGGCTTTGATTCAGAAAGTAAGCCAACATCCTGCTGAAAGGCTGTTCCAGAAATGGGGCTTAGAAGATCTCAAAAAAAAAGGAGAAAGAAATGGGGCTTAGAAGTTGGGAGTGGCAAATATTCAGATTTCAGAGTCATACATGTCTCAATATCATGTGGGGTGCGAGACAAATTAACCCACCGCAAACAGAACTCTAGCTGAAAAACTCTTTAACTTGTCCATAAAAAGTAGATAGGAAAAAGATAATCTAAATAAATAACATGGAGGTCGTTTTGGTTTCTCTCTGAAGACCTAGGCAAACAGCGGCCGTTAATTAACCCAATTTGTGATCAGAGAATATGGGCGGGGGGGTGATATGCATAATCTGCCTATCCTGATAGCTAGCTATGGGCGGCATCAAATCTACCAGCCGATTGTCTTGTCTGAATCCAGGAGCACCACACGGTCGTGCATGCCAATTGTCACTTGAAACTCCACATAACTACTGATCGACTATGAGCCTGTGACTGATGCCCCCTGACTAGACGGCCAAAAAACTTTCGCTTCGTGTTTTGCAAATTATGGCCAATTGTACCCTAGATCGATCTCCATTTCTTCCACTGCCTACGGATGATGCCTGCCTTCTCTTGCACAGAACCTCCTCTGTCTAGATAGAGAGAGAAAGAGGTGGAGAGAGAGAGAAGGTGATGACACTGTTCAGTTCATGTCTTGTTGTCTTTGCACAGGATAGTTTGTCGTGTACAGAGAGGGAGAAAGACTGTTCAGTACACTCAAAAGCTTTTCTCTCTATCTCAAGGTTGGTGGTCACCCTATGTCCATATCCATGTAGGCCATGAATATATAATCCAAGAAAGCTTGCTAGTTGGGACAGATTTCCTTCAGCCCACGAGGAAGACAACCAGTTCTGAAGAGATTCTCCAAAATGAGGCATTTGAGGTCCAAAAGAAAAGAGATGCAACGACATGGGAAAGGGGAGTAAATTAAAAGAATTCAGAAAGGAGAGAAGGCACACTAGAACTACTGTATCACAGTCACAGCTAGTTAGGTTCATGTTAAATCATGCAACACATGAAGGCTCCAATAGTGCATGCTGCTATTATCTCTACTATTATATAAAAAAAAGGAGTTGGTGGTTATCGGCGCACAGGCCCGGCTCTAAGCCTAGGCGGCCGGAGCGACAGCCAAGGGCCCAAGCCATCAGGGGCCCAAAAAAATTCATGTATATTAGTATATGTATAGTATATTGTGAAGGCACACACATACAATGATACAAGCCCATGGGAAAAGGAGCGTTGATTGAAGTCTGACGACCGAAACGTCGCGCCGTCGTGGACTCGCGGCCGGGGCTTCGTGTAATCGCGTTATCGTCTAGTAGCCTTCTCCGCTTCTCGCCCTCGCAGACTTGCAGTATTGCACAGTTGCACTCAGGCCTCAGCACCGCGTCGTTGCCGGTTGCCCGTGGTCGTCCGCCCTCTGCAGCTCTGCCGTCAGTGGCTCGTTGCGACTTCTCGACACTCTCTCTAAATTGCCGCATACATACAGGTAATACATGATCTGAATTCTGATACGTTTGACCAAGATCTGAATTCCGAATTTTTGAATTTTTGGTAATAGTTATTTTATTTTTCTTTAAGTTTCTTCTATTGTATAAACATTGAGTTTTATGAACTATATACATGCTCCCATTTACCTCATACTAGTACTAGTATATGATTTCTCATGTTAGAAGTGGCAAAAAAATTTAGCCTAAAGGGCCCTTGCTTTCGTAGTGTCCAAGGGCCGTAAAATCTATAGAGCCGGCCCTGTCGGTGCATTCTCCTCTCCTCTCTCTACAGTCATCCGATTTGATCTGGATCATTCGTCTCTCTCTTTCAGGATACAACCGCCCACCTCCTCCATTTTCTCCATCTCCTCGCATATTCTGGCCACCCTTCTCTCTCTGTTGCTTGCTCTCCAATGTTTAATGTGTGAAGTTGATCAGACAGTAAGTTCCGTCTCACTATTTTTATGATTCCATTGCAACGTACAAGTCTCTAACAAGTGGAATGTAAAAAAACAACCGTCTTCCAAAAAGAGAACATAACTTATATACTACAGAATGTTCTAGGATCAATTCCTCATTTTGCCTCGCGTTACTTTATTACGGTAATTGATCACACACCATTTTTCCCGTGAGGACCTATCACTTCATTAGCAACATAAGCAGTCTCCGTGGACTTGCAGCCTTGCACGCACGGAAAACCTTGCACTCGTAAGACCAAACTAAATAAATTCAAAGGGGGCAACTATTTACCAGATGTCCGGTCTCTTCCTCTTCCCAAGAAACATCACCGCCGCCGGTCTCCTCCCTCCCTCCCCTCTCCTCCCCTTCCGCTGCCCGAGTTCGCCGGCGGGTGTCCGCGCGGGGGCGATGAAGGTGGCGGAGGGGCCCTAAACCATGCGCTCTCTGACGCGAGCGGGCGAGGCGTCACGGGAGCGGCGGCATAGGGTGGCGGTCCGGCGAGCGCGCAGCGGCGCCTCAGGCGCAGATGCGGCTGCGGCGAGGCAGAGGCCGTCGGCGGTAGCGCTTCGGGCGCATCCCCCCACTTACGGTGGCGGCGGGCAAGCACGAACCGGGTGGCCGCATACGGGCGACGGCGAGCGGCTTTAGGCCGGGCGGGTGACGGTGAGCCGGGCGGCGCATGCAGGCGACGGCGCTATGCGCTCTGGCGGCGCAAGGAGGCGGCCCGAAATACGGCTCGGGTGGAGGCACGGCGACCGGGCCGGGCCGGCGGAGCCAGCGAGCGGCGGGCGCGCGTGCGGGCGCGGAAGGCGGAGCGGCAGCCGGTGCAGGAGGCGAAGCGGCGGCCGGCGCGCGTGCGGGCGCGGGAGGCGAAGCGGCAGTCGGCGCTCGTGCGGGCGCGGGAGGAGCTGCTTCGGGCGGCGGCGGCCATGCCTCGGGGTGCGTGCTCGGGCGTGGTTGCTGGTGCTGGGGCCGGCGTGTCCAAGACCGGCGACGGCGACCTCCCTTGCGGGCTGTGGCCCGTGTGGATTCTTCGCGCATGCAAGCGCGTCGGCTTCTCTGGTTCTTCAGTCGGCCGGTCGGCGCTAGTGGCAAAGGCCGGGAGGCGGCAGGAGTTGGGGCTGCTGGTTTTGTCCAGGGACCCATGGCGCGACGTTGCTCGCGCGGGAAACGGTTCGTCGTGGAGTTCAAGGATGGTTATGCCATGACCTTGAGGCGTGTAGATCCCCGGTGTGCCGGTGGCGGTCTTTTTGTGCGTGGGTTGCTGTGGAGGTGCTGGCGAAAGCCTTGCCGGTGTCCATACCGGTCTCGACAACTATGACGCCTTTGGACGCCATGTTCCTTCTTGAAGGGTTGTCTTCGCACTTCACAGCCCTAATTGGTTCTCCAGGTGAAAGCCTAGCCTCGGTGAGGCGAGCGGCGTCGGCGACCCTCGTCGCTTCTTTGAAGACGTCGCCTCGGAGTTTCATCGGCGCGCAAAATAGACCGGAGTTTGGGTGGCTCAGTTGGAGGAGGTTTAGGGATTGGTTGAAAGCAAGGACGGAGAAGAAATGCTGAAGCTTAGTCTTTCTAGCTTTTTCTTAGTCCTTAAGTTTTTTTTCTTGCTGTTGTGTAATCCTCAGTGTTGAGACTTTGAGCCTAAGAGCTCGTGTAACTTTTGGCTGTATATATCCCAAGTGGATATAGAGGCCGGATTTTATATCCTTTATCTAAAAAAAATTTACCAGATGTCCATGTTACTATTTCATGCCTTTGTATGTAGAAATCAAATGTTATATGTAGTTATGTACTTAGCTAACACCCATGCATTCTTGCTACAGGATGATCGGAGACTCCCAGTCGTGTATAATAGGTTTCAGAATAGATTCGCCTATGACAGGCTGACAGCTAGTGATCAGCGGAGAATTCAGAATATATAACGCAATCGATCGTTTACTCGATTGTCAATACACCTACATGATTTTACCATTTTAATTACTCCCTCCGTACCATTTTAAACAATGCATTTGACTTCTAAATATGGGCGAGTGGGCAAGTACTCGGATATCAGCATCTCAAGGTCTTAACTTTTATCGGTACTTCGGTCTTCCATCGTCGCTTAGTCCAGGAGGGTTTACCCGGCTAATGTCTTTTGACGTTTACTTTTGCTGCTTTCTGCCGTGAACTGCGATCTCCGAAGATACAGAGGCGGCAGTCAGCTCATGAAAAGACATTGCCTTCGCAATGCATGAGTGGGTCGACCACAAAAAATAACAAATAGCCGTTCGATCAATCCAGATGCTCCTCACATATGGCGTGACTGACCTGTGCCACTCATCAACAGCTTTCATTCAGAGGTAAAATTAAATTAATAAGGTCGTCCTGGTCCTTAGATAGGCAGCTGGTTAAGAGTATGTAGTAGCTTAGGGGTTAAGAGTTCATGTTCTCTTGGTAGCTTGGTTACTCAATTATATTGGCACTACGATACACGACTCTCCTGCGTATTCTAAAAAAATACTAGTAACGTAATAACATTGGCACACAGTTGGCCATATAGGGGCACGTAGATGTGTGGCGTGTGTGACTTCTTGCATATCCTAATACTAGATCAATATACAGGGAGTTAGGCAAAAGAGGCCGGCTATGAGTCCCAATTTAGTACTAATCTGTATATATGTGCTGTGCACGATTAGTCACTTAAGCTATAGACCTAGGGTTAGCTTTTATCATAGAAAACATATCAACCTTAGTGCGAGTCAAAGTTGTGAACTGCGACAGTCGAAGCTTTCACGGTTGCACTATCTTAACCTCTAAGTAACTAGATTTATCTGTATAATTGCGTAGCGAGATATTATGATATAGTGGCTAGATATTATGATACAACTATTTTTGGTATACAATTATACTGTGTATAATTAAAATATAATTGTATTTGCTATACAACTCTAATATACATATATGATTAATCTGCATCGTTATAGTCTAATCCTACCAAAATAAGTAGTGGAGATGCTTATCTTTTTGATTGATTAATGTGAGAATTTCTAGAATTTTTTCTTTTTAGGATTATTGTGGGATTTTCTTACCTTTAAAACGAAGGAGGTGCCTTAAATCTCACCAGTTATTTTTATTTATATAAATTAGTATGTACGTAATCCGTAATGTAGCACTTATTTCAGTAGTTAGTAAAGTTCTAAAAGTAATCAACATGACATTAAGAGTAAAAGCCTAATGTGTTTATGTTGATTAGGTCCACATATATAGTTACTACGTACTCTCATTTGTGTTTGTAATTTTGGGAGATCTTGTGTACGCAAATAGCTAAGTGAAATAATGCAAACTGCACATCAATCGATTCTTTTATCAAATCGACATTACTCTGTGGACAGAGAGAGAGAGACTTATTTGTCATTCTCAGGTTAGTTAGACTGTCATAGTAAACCACACAAGACAGGAAACGAAATGACACCCAATGCGAGTGTACACGATCGATTTGGTTCCTGTCTCCACGCAATCCAACCAATAATCACCTCCTAAATGATGAACCCTTGACTAGCTAGATCAATGATCAGTTAATGCATTGACTTCTCCTCCACTTAGACGACAAGCATGCATCCACGCAAACCTAAAGATCGATCACTCTAATAACAATAATGCATGTAATCCAGAGTGAAAAGGGCAATATCTCTCATGCATGCGATTTGATCGAGGTTGCACCGGCATGTCTCTGCAAATGGGCGAGTGGGGTGCCCAACATTTTGAGCCGGCGGATGGGCGTTGGACAACGCGAAAGAAAAGCGGGAGATCTTGATCAAAAGGCAGACAGGCAGCTCCGCTAGCCACAGGACGAGATGTACTCCTGTCGTACGAGGTGCGTGGCAAGTTCATTCTCGCGCTCGACGCCGATCCACTGGCCACTGCACCACGGAGACAACCAGGGGCGGATGCATGTTCTTCAACGTGGGGGGCACAGGCAGAGGCAGATGAATGTTTAAGTGCGGGGTATAGGCCTCCGCACCAATTTTAATTTTTATTACTTATAGTCTATTAATTTTTATTACTTATAGTCCTAATGTATATAGAGTGTGTTTTCATATATCAAAAACTAATGCTCTCACATGCTAAGAACTACATCTATCTAAAAGAAATAAGACTTAAACACGTTGATAAACAGAGAAAGAAAAGAAAAGAAAAACACATAGGACGTTGACAAAGCGAGACACTCTAAAAAAATATGTGTAATAGTAGGTTCTCGGATTCATCCTAAATCATTCACTAATGCTAGATTTTTTATTTTTGTATGTTGTCTGACAAATAGTTATTTACTTATTAAACTTTGTCATAAAGTTAGTTGATGTTACAAAATTTAGAATGCATTACTATCTATTACATTATTAATAGATGTAGAGGTGCAAATAGAGCGGATAAGTTCCGTCCAACCAATCGATCCAAGGCTCGCAGAACGAATATAGGAGTAAATGAGTATCTGACACTATTCCTGTCCGACTCCATAGAAAAAAATATGGAATAGGATATGAGATGGGTAATATCCATCCATATATATTCATATGTCAAGTGATATAAGGAAGTCTGTTGTGACTTCACTTAGGAACAAGATAACATATAAGCGGATTGCTACATTTAAACATGTAGAGAATAGTGAGTGCTCTTTCTTTGACATCTCGGTGATTAGTCCCTCTGTGCCCACTCTGATTGCACCCTATTGTCCAGTGACATGTGTACAGGTGCAAAAGAAACGGATAATTTTCGTCCGACTGACCGTTCGAGCGTTTATGGAACAAATACGGAATAGAGAAATGAGTATCTGATATTATCTGTGTCCACTCCGAGAAAAATACGAAATTAAATACATGATAAGTGATATCCGTCCATATTCGTTCTGATTACACTCCTAGATGGATGTGTTGATAAGTACATACATAGAACATGAGGCCCATGTGTCATTTCTGTTCTAAATCCGCCACTGAACACAGGCCCACGTGCCAATTTTAATTTTTATTACTTTAAGTCCAAGCTTACACAGTATGTACCCCCACATACTAAAACTAGTGCCCCACATGCCAAGAACTATATCTATCTAAAAAAAGAAGACTTAAACATATTGACAAACATGGGAGAAAAGAAAAGAAAAACACACAGGATGTTAACAAAGCAAGACACTATAAACAAATATGTATAATAGTACGTTCTCGAATTCATCATAGATCATTCACTAATAGTATGTTTCTTAATTTTGGTATATTGTCTAATAAATAGTTATTTACCATTGAATTTTGTAATGAAGTTAGTTGATGTTACAGAATTTAGAATGCATTACTGGGTTTGTTCTTTTTAGCTTCAACTTATTGCTACGGCTTACGGCTTTTGAGCTGTTCGTGAGAGAGTACTAACAGAAACTCATGTGCGGTTTTGGAAAATATAAATAAAGTCGCTGCAATGTGTACTTTAATTAACTTATAGACTCCGTCTTGAAAAGATCTGTTTGAAAGCTAATTATTGTAGAAAAGCCAAAAACTTTTTTTTAGAAGCTGAAAAGAAGAGAGCCACTATATTATTGGTGGATACATTGATAAGTATATGTATGGAATATAATGTCTCTGTGTTATTTTTGTTCTAGATTCGTCACTGGAGACAACCACAGTACGTAACACTTGCAAATATAATGCATGATATTTTTGGGTTGCGTTTGTCGTTGCAGTGAATCATGATAATCTCGTTTGTTGAAATTTTTATAGATATTTTTATGTTTGGTTACCTATTAGTTTTAAAACCAAGTTGCGATTTGCTAATGGAGATTGTTGTGCTCCAAATGACCCAACGTTATGTACGGGGAGAAGTTACCATTGGAAAACACAGGATTTGTTAAACTAAAAAGAAGTTACCATGGTGATTAGTTGGGCTTTTTTAGGTGGCTTTTGGCTGAAATTACTGTAGCTGGCTGAAAAAACACTATAGCTGACAGAGGCTTATTTAGCATAATTAAATTTAAAAAATTAAAAAATATAAAAAATATGTTAGCACATTATGTATAATACAAACGAATACGGAAAAAAAGAACCGGCAAAAAGCTCAACAAAAAAGCCAAAAGTTCAAAAAAAGACGAAATTTATAAATAGTAAAAAATAAGCCAAAAGTCATAAGCTCAAGTCGAACCGATCAGGGATTTGCCAAACAGAGTATATATTTGATTTGCAAAATAGAGTATAAGATATTTTTCTTAACTGCTTTCCCGCAACAGCTTTGCCCACAACACACCAACCACGAAGTACCTTGGCTTAGTTTCGTTTCTAAACCGTCTCTCCATGTAAACCCACGTGTCAAATTTGCGTGCAAAATTTTGAAAGTTTCTCAAGATGTAGACCAGAGTGAATGCTCTATATCGTGGTGCAAAATTTTAAAGTCAAACTTGAGATACACGAAGTTGACCAGCTGCAACAAATAAGAATATATTGATGAACGACACTGGAGATCCATCCATTGTTCATGTCGAACTCTCTCTTTTTTCGTACTGGTAAACGCGGCCTTGACTTCGATCTTAACTTTGCAGGGTAGAACACTGCCGATCCATCCCGGCCTCCACATCTAAGTAATATTTTTGGGAAAATTTTCATTTTACAGATTTTTCACACGAGTTTACACCGATCGAGATAGCAATCCAGCTCTCCAGCCATGTAATCACGTCTTGTGCGGTCGTGCTTTGTCAATTCTCTGTTGCTAATGCGAGCAAGCGCTGGCCGACTATAGTTTGTCTCTCCTCGGTCAGCCATTGCATGGTGCCACGTACTGTACGGGACGTGCTACGGTTTGATCACGTGGCAGTACCACAGTAGTACAGTGTCACCGTTGACATACAAGTACTCAGCATTTCAGCCCATTTTTAGTTTTAGCTTCTATTGTGGATACTACTTATCAGATCTACTAACCACAACTAAAGAAACATGGACGAGGCTAGGGCCGGAGCCACACCTTGGACAGGGTAGATTTCAGTCCGAGGTGTGGAAAAATATCTAATGTACAGTTCGGGTAAATTCATTTTAATCTGGGTAATATTTTCATGATCCAATCTAAATAATTTAGATTATTTTACCGCTAAATTTGAGATACGTAATTAAATTCTGACTCTGCCACTGAAAGAGGTCACCCTTCCTCTTTCGGGACCCTAGCCTCGGCCGCGGCCGGGTAGCGAGCGTCCTGCGCTCCCGCCTGGGCTTGGTCCGAGGCATCAGCCGGCCGACGCGCGTGCGCCGCAGCGCTTCGGCCCGTCCGCGCTCGTGGGACTGGGAGCAGTAGGCTGCTGCCCACGACGGAAGCCAACCCGCTGGCCTATCGGCCGTTGGTCCGTCCGCCACTGGGAGCGGCATACGAGACGTGCGGGCCTGCCTCGTCGGGTCTCCTCCGCTCCATGGGTCGCGGTGATTCCTCGACCGCGCGCGCGCTGCCGTGCGCGGTGCGTTGCTTGGAGTTGGGCTTGGCCTCGGTTGAGTTTAGGCCTGCGCGCGCGCGACTCTAGGGCGCCTCGGCTGTGCCGTGCGGGCCGCAGCGGGAGTAGGAGACGTTCTCTCGCCCTGCGGCTGGGCTGCCCCTTGGGATTCACTAAGTACCTACTTAATCTACATGCTGTATTGTACACTAGCAGCATAAGCGCGGCGCCACGCCGCGCTAGCTACCGTGTGGACCGAAATAAAAGAGACGACAATTCGCTGGAAGTTTTTTTAAAAAATCGAGGACACATGAGTAATTTCGAAAAAAACCAAAGGGCTTTTTTGCAAAAAACCAAGGACCTGTAAGGACTTGTACGTAACTAAACGAGAATCTGTACGTAATTTTGGAAAATCACGGGGTACTATCCTACAAAGGATACGTAATTTCGGAAAAAAAACCTGACAGAGACCTTTTTACAAGAACCGAGGACCTTTACACGATTTTAAAAAATGTAAGGGCCTTTTTGCAAGAAAGATGACATGGCATAGCTGGAAGGCTGGAAACTCCCCCCGCTTTGTTTTAGTGATGAATGAATATACGACCACCCTCAAGAATTTTGCTAGTGAAAAAACAGGCCCATTAAGGTGAAGCCCAACTAAGTAGCAACTTTTCCTTTTATTCGGCACGACATGAGCTGAGTCAGACTTCTGTGACTCCTCGTTGCCTCCACTGCTGGACTTTAGAGACGCCGCCACCCGCCCCTTGCCTAATAGCCGCGCTGCTTCTGAAGTCTGACTCAGCTTCTATAGAGGTATGTGTCTCTATAGAAGAAGCAAGTGCATTAGGTATATCGGACAAATAACTAGTTATAGAGGTATGTGTCTCAGGTTTCTATCGATAATCGGCAATAATTCTGTACTTTTCATTTGTCTATAGATTTATACTTTGTGTATTACTCTCTAGGCTCTCCAATTTGCGGTATATAACCATAGAAGCCACTAATTAGGGTTTCTTCTTTTTAGTTTTTAAAAGCTGCTTTTTGATTTTTCTACAGTAACTAACTTTCAAATAGAGTATCTTTCCAAGACAGACTCTATAAGTTAATAATAGTACACACTGTAGCCACTTCATTTATATCGGTCAAAACCGCACGTGAGTTTCTGTTACTCTGTGTTGTAAAACGTGCGGTTTTAGCAAATATTCAAGATTAATTCCAGCATATATTAATATAATCAAAGTATATTTTCAGCGGCAAGTAATGACAACATTAACATGAAAACATATAAATCTAACATGTCATTTAGAAAGGATAATATACTTGAAGCATAGAGTATGAATAAAATCAGCATAATGCTCAGATTTTAACGTTTATTTTGCTCTCAGATGTACAGTTGCTCAAGTCAAAGTCTTGGCCTTCTCAATACTTGCCTAAACTCTTCACAATTTAGATATGGCAACCGGAATATAGTCTTTGAGCTCTAAATCATGCAATACATAAAAGCTTTTATGCCATTGCAAAAGTAAACAAATTACTACTGGTTAACAGATCACAACAACAGAATTAACGCCAGACCCGAAAGCCCCCAAGAGTCAGTCAAGGCCGAAACCCATTAACGCCACACGAGATTGGGGCTAGAGACTCAGTCTCTAGCACCTTATCCCTTCATGCATCCCACCGACACCACCTTTCTCCTTTTTTTTCTTCTTCTAAAATTGGGAAATTACCCACATGCCCTCAAAAGTCCAACAATCCCCACCATTTTATCAATTTGATAAAAGATGTTCATAAGTATTGTTCAATATATAATTATTCGATGATGGGTACTTTGCGGGTTTGAATCTAAAGCCAAGTGACAAGGACTATGAGTCTGCACAGACAAAGGAGTACTTCACCTTGATCCAATATCTTAATGTGAGAATTTTTGCCCAAGTTACATTCAGTACTAGGCAGCTTGCCCTTTTTGCTCTCAGGTTGAGACGTTATGATCACGTCCCCGTATCTAGCTCATGAATACTTAAGAAAGAGCAGCTAATAAGACCCATTAGATGTGCTTTTTAATCCCACACAGTTTGTTATCCTAGAGAATAGTTCACGGGATCTCTGATCTTCTAGGATATATTACCAACGATGTGAGCCTTTACATGAGTATGAGCCCCAATCCCTTTGACGCTGCAAGGATGGCCTTCCGCGCCAATCTTTTGGTGAAAGGATTTGCCAAGTTCCTTTCAGACCGGATGTATTCTACAAAAATAACACTCGTCTCTCTGGCATGCCTTATTGACTTAAGTCATCTCTTTATATATTTTGAGGACTTCATATTATCCTTCCTACTCTTCGCCTTAACCAAAATGGTTTGGTTATCGCAGTAGGTTAATATAGCTGGAATTGGCTTTTCCAGAATAGGTAGGTCAAAAGTAGTTCTCTAATCTATTTTGCTTTTACAATTGTTGAATCAAGTGCTACTGCTCAGCTTTCATGGAGGACCATGTAAGGACAGTCTGTTTAGAAGACTTCCATGAAACAGCCCCACCTGCTAGAGTGAAAACATAGCCACTCATAGCCTTCATATCATCCAAGTCACTAATCCAGTTAGAATTACTAAATCCTTCCAAGGCTGCTAGATGGCCAGAATAGTGTATGCCAAGTTTTAGGTCCCTTGTAAGTATTTGTAACAGACCAGCTGTTTATTTCAAAAAATATTAGTGAAGAAATATAATTTAATTTAAAATAAAAACCAGTGTTATTTGGTTGATTCAATTTTAAAATTTGATTTGCCCTATTTTTCTGCTTTTAAAAAAGTCTTTTTCTGAAAAGTAATTTAAGTAAAAAAACATAAAAATATAATTAAATAAAGGATATTTTGAATTTATATAAAAAAATCCTAATTAAAATTAGTTCTTTGGACTCATTTGGCTTTATCTAGATTTTCTATGATTTTCTGGAGCTTAAAATCTAATTTTAAAATTTAAAATATTTTTAGTACAAAAATAAAAGACCAAAATAGGTTGTAAATAATTTTTCTAAGTCTAAAATATATTTAGAGACTTTTGTGAATTTTTTTAAATTTTAGACTTTATTTGTTATTTTCTTTGCCTTTATTGGATTTCTCAGCCTTTCTGAAAATCAAAAACTATTTAAAACCTCCCTCCCTCTTGGGCTGACAAGTGACAGGCCCAGATCCTTCCCCACCTTGCACCGGGCCATCCTCACCATTCTCTTTTTCTCTCTCTTACCACTTGCTCCCACTTGTCATTCTCATCCCTATCTCCTTCCTTTCCTTCTTCCCCACTCTTTCCAAACCAGCGCCGACTGCTCGAATTCATGCTGGTCTACCTTTCCTTCCTCGTTCACTTTGGTTTTGCAAATTGAGCATCGTCCTGGATCAAATCCCCTAACTTTTGCGCCCTCCTTTCCTTCCGTGCCCCTTCTTTCCTTCCTTTCCTCTCTTTCTTTCCCGCCGGCCGCCAATTACGATGAAGGATTCCACCACGTCTCCCCCAGCACAATAAATAGGACCCCCTGAGCACCCCTCGGCCCTGCACAACCCCCTCCCCTCTTCCACATTACACCGACGAACCCTGAGCCCCTCTCACTGCGCTCTCACACCTTCAACCGACCGCACCACTCCAGAAAGCAATTCTAGCTCACCGGGGCAACACCGAGGGCCGTTGACAACACCGCTGGCTTCACCGCATTGAGAATTACCTCGCTGACCGCTCCACCATACAAGTCCGTCGCCAAAGCAATTCCCTACCCAGAGCACCCTGCCACCGCCGTCTCCTGCTCGTCGTCGACCACTCTTTGGCCACTGGTAAACGTTGTGCCCATAAATGTATCGCTAATTTCCCCTTTTTCCATTTAGGCACCTTGCCACTCACCGTCGGTCACCGAAGCACTGGCGACCACCGCTCTAAGCCACCGACTGCCCTAAGCCTCCTACCACGGCCTATCGACCATGTCTTTCTAACCACGACTTGCCGACCATGTCTTTCCGACCATGGCTTTTCGACCACTGCATCTGACCATAGCTGTTCGACCACTTTAGCCATCTGACCACGACTGTTCGACCACCTAAAGCCTATCGACCACCGACCAATTTCTAAAGACTTTGGCGTCCTCGACCACTCTATAGACCTCGTCATCACGGACCACTCTCTGCAGACTTCGATCACCAACCACTCTCTATAGGCTTCGACCATCGACCACTCTCTATAGACATTGATCACCGATCACTCTCTGTAGATTTCGACCACCGACCAGTTACTGTAGCTATCGACCACCGATCAGCTACTGTAGCTTTCGACTATCGACCACACACTGTAGATTACGACCCCTTTTCTTCACAAAAATTTCTTTTATTCATTTCTGTAGAATTCAAACTTCCATAAGCCTATTCTCCTGTATCCTAGCTCCGATTGAACCCATTCAAATTCAAAAATTATCAAAAAAATTCCAATCTATCCATTTCTTTTCTCCTTTTTAATATTTAGAGTTTATTGGATTTTACTTGGATTTTATTTGAGTTTAGCGGGTTATTTTATCATGTAGACTGTGATGATTTTGAAGAACTGTACTTCAACGACACTCATCAGTTAGCAGAGCAAGGCAAGTTACACACCTTGATCATGTTGAATCCAATTTGCAAATAAAAATACGTTGATTTAAATTATTCTGCATGTATATTTTTATTCAACATATTTCAATTCATCTTTTAACTTAGTTATTACCTACTTGTTAATTCTTTCATTGATATTGTTTTCCTGATACCTTGTCACTCTAGAATAAAACTCTGGTTAGTACACTAGTATGGCTAGAGAATTTTATAGCAAATGCTTAGACCTATATAGTTATAAGTTTAGACTTGAATAACATTTTTTATATAAAATGATGAGCTTTTCAAATGTGTTCTTGACTTCAGTGAGTCAAGAAAGACTATAGAATATTTTAGAATGAAATATAAAACTTGATTTAAACTTAGGCAAATGGTTAGGTGGTGGGTGCTTGCTGTCATGCATTGTTGTTCAGCGATATAATGTTGATTCCCAGGCACAAGGGGTATATGAAAATGCCCTAAGTCAATTAAGGATTGACATGTGAGCTACTGCTATAAAGCCCTAACGTACTACCACAAGAATGGTATAGGACAGCCATAACTGACTAATTTGCATGTCCCAACTTGAGTCTCACTGTAAGTTCAAAGTAAGCATGGCGTAGGCCATGTGAAGTCTTATTTGGCTCAAGAAGGGTCCCCGGTCTAGTGGATTCGTTACTGGGGTGAAATTTTAGTGCTGGCTTGGCTAGGTTGAAGGTTTTGCTTTATAAGAGCAACTCCAGCAATAGCCCTCAAAACAGGGCCCCTACTTTTCATTTGAGGGCTCCCCCTACTTTTGAGGACCCTGTTTTCTGGGCTGCACTCCAGCAGAAGCCCTCAAAACAGGGCCCCTACTTCTCAATTCCCTCTATTGTCTCACACACTATATGCATATGTATGGGACAAAAGGACAATACACAATAAAATATTTATGATTTCACAATGAGGGACAATATTTAAATTTATGAATTCAAATACGAATATTCAAATTTAAATTCAAGTTTGTTCCGAATTTAAATTGAAAGCACAAAGTTCATCACATAACATCAAATAAACTGATATAAACCATCATAACATGTAAAATGAAGTCTATGAAAATTATTAAACAAGCTAGCGCTATGTATCACCCACAAATGTTCCACAAGATCATCGCGGAGTTTCTCATGTCCCTGTCTATCTTCAATCTCCCTGTGTATCTTGAGAAACTCCGACAACACAAGTGGATTGCGGCGTTGGTATTCCTCCTCTCTCAGCTCCTCACCCCCATCTTGATCATAGTCATAGCCCCCAACATCATCTGCATCTCGCTCATTATCAATAATCATATTATGCATGATCACACACGTTGTCATTATATACCATAGTGTCTCCTTATTCTAAAATCTTGCAGGACCTCTAATCATGGCAAAGCGTGATTGCAACACACCAAATGCTCTCTCAACATCCTTCCTTACCACTGTTTAAGGCCGCCATCCTTTGTGCTGCAAGCTGAGCCATCATTGCTATCACATATGCCTTTACATCGGGGTCCAATGTGTTGAGATCACAAAACATAATCTTCTATTCTTGCTCCCACATCAACTTTCTCTCGTCATTTGCAACCTTGTGCTCCTCAATCGATGCCTTGCGCTCTTGCATCATCTTGGTCTCCTGCCATCTATCTTCTCTAATTTTTTTCTTTTTCCATAAGCAATTTCTCAAGCATCCCTACATACTTAGATTCTTCCCCTCCCCTTTTCACCTTCTCCTTTGCTTGCTTCCTCCCCATAGGCCTTTTTGCACTAGGCATAGATGAGTCAGGAGTTTGGCTCTTGCCACTATCATCTTTTTCTTGATCAGGAACATCAATTGGTGTTGAGTTGCTTGTCCTAGGCCTTTTGGAGGGCAGAAGAGCCGTGAACTTGGGGCAATGCCTAACCTTCAACCAACAGTGATAGAAAGGGAAACCCTTCTTGTTTGGCTCCTTGTCTGCATATATAGTTTGTGCTTCCAACACCTGAAAGCAAAGACATGTGTGAGTCAGCATTTTTGGTATATTAATGAATTAATTAATGCTAATGTTCAATATGAAAGGATTTCTTACATGTTCCTGGAAAGGCACACCACTAGGATGGCGACGCTCAATTTCTTCAAAATAGCCCTGAAACTTCTGCAACTCCTTGTAAATTATGCCCCACCGATGCCCAAGAGAGTTGGCAGTCCTACTAGATTCAAATTTCTTGTTGGCATGGTAGTTATCATGAATTCGCTTCCAATATGCTGAACCAGGTTGCTCATTTGCAGTAATAGGATCCATGCTAATGTTCTCCCATGACTCACATAGCTGGAGATCCTCTTGCTGAGAGTAGTTGGCAGCACGGATTGGCTTCTTTTTGGATGCACTACGTTCACTAGCAATTGGTTGAGACACAATTGGTTGAGTGCCAATTGGTGAACTATCAATATTATCAATCTCAGCCTCCTCGGAAATCATCCTTGACCACTGACCTCCTTGCGACATATCTCAAGCTGTGGAAACCACAATCAATTGACATCTAGTATTATATGACCTACGGATCCATTGCGCAATTAACATTTAGTAGTATATGCTCCTACAGATCAACTAACATCTAATGACCTACAAAACAATTAATACTTTGTAATACTTACTCAGTTTTTCAGCCTAACATTGCGCTACAGAAGTTAAAGAGGATCTCCAGTGATACAGCAAGTTTGTCAGTCATACAGCAAGTTCTCAATTACTCATCATTTTGCATCCTTCATTCTTTGGCCATATATATATGGAGTGCATGCTACATACATACTGGATGCCATCATGCTATTGTCAATACAAATTACATGAAGAAATTACATACATACTGGGAGACCAAAACAAATTTTTCTCAAATTACATACATCGTGCCTTCTATGATCACACCAGTGACCTCAAATGCCTCAAATTTTTCTGGATGATCCACTCACACACCAAGAACAATTGAATCAAGATCAAAGGTCATCAGCACAATTCAATCATCATTTACCTTGCTCGCCGCAGGGACGTGGAGGGGCCGGGGAGGACGTCCTGGTGGATCTAGCGGCAGCGGATGTACTGAAGCGGGACGGGGCGGAACGGGGGATCTGGCGTGGCGGATGTACTGAAGCGGGACGGGGCGCGCGGGGGATTGGAGGCGGCGGGGGATTGGAGGCCGAGCAGGAGGGGCGGGACGGGGGATTTGGTGGCGACGGATCTATTGAAGCGGGACGGGGCGGCGGGGGATTGTTTGCCAGCAGGAGGGGCGGGACGGGGGATCTGGCGGCGGCGGATCTACTGAAGCGGGACAGGGCGGCGGGGGATTGTTTGTCGAGCAGGAGGAGCGGGACGGGGGATCTGGCAGAAGCGGGACGGGGCGCGCGGGGGATTGGAGGCGGCGGGGGAATGGAGGCCGAGCGCGGGGGATTGGAGGCGGCGGGGGAATGGAGGCCGAGCGCGGGGGAATGGAGGCGGCGGGGGAATGGAGGCCGAGCGCGGGGGACGTTTCATTGGTGCGGGAAAAAACGAGGAAAGCTGAAAAATGAGAGCCGGAGCAGGGCCCCTAGGAATGAGGGCTTGGAGGCCTCATTTGAGAGGCCTCCTATTTTTGAGAGCCAAGTAGGGACCCTGTTGGAGCTCAATTTTTTGCTCTGGCTCTCAAATCTGAGTTTGAGGGCTCAAGTAGGGGCCCTGCTGGAGTTGCTCTAAAGGCCTTGTTGTGATTACTCAGTTGCACATCTATGGAAGCGTGTAGTGGCCGACAGCACGAGTTAATCATATCTTGTGGGTAAAATTATACCACCTATGTAGAGTATATAAACTATTCTGGATAGCCGTGTCCACGGTTATAGGTAAGCTGAGTAAAGTTTTTCACGGATTATACTTTATTTTTTAAAATAGTTTACAAAATGCTTATGGATGGATGGAATCCATAAGAGATCTTTTGGAAAAGATGGTACGGGTGGGATGCCCGTGGTTAGATTGGTGTCAGGTCGATACCTGCTCTAACGGTATTATTTTAAATTACTGTATTTATTTAGTGTATTAAATTCATCAATTTTTAATCTATTTATTGTATTTTTTAAATGTTGTTTTACACTTAAACAACCATATATGCCTTCCTTTATTGCCTTTATCATTACATTGCATTCTCCCATGTGACTTGCAGTGTACAAGTTTGTACTCACCCTTACTATCTCATCTCAGAGGAGGGCAGTTTCGACTACGATGAAGACCTAGATGAGTAGACCGCGTCTTACTGTAGTTTGCCTATAGGCAGGCTTGTTGAGCTTCTTTCGGTTCGGTGTTTTTTTTTCTGCGGCTGTTATTCAAATTTGGCCCATGGGTCGTGGATGTAAACTTTGGCCATCATACCCATATTTAGTTAATAAATGTCATTATGGTTGACATTTATTTTGTTATTCACTGTGTCCACTAGCTGATCCTGAACTAGTACGCTTTACACAGAGGATCCGGGAATTGTTGCTCCGGGGTCCGACGGTATTTGAGTACCCTCTCTAATGCTGTCCAATGATCATCTCCTGGATTGGCCTATAACGACTTAATCTGCTTACAATATATGAGATGTCTGGTTTCGTTGCACTAGTTAGATACTTCAAGGATCCAATTATTTGAGAATATTTAAACTGGTCTTTTCCATGTCCAATATTTTTATGAAGCTTAAGATTTAAATCATAGGGTGTGGCTACTGGCTTACAGTCTATGAACCTAAATCTGATTAAGACTTTATACACATAATGGGATTGAGAAAGAATAATCTTATTCTCACCATTTTTTAAAGTAAGTTGTCCCCCCCCCCCCCCCCCCCCATCTCCGGGAAAACAAAACCAATTAGAGTGGTCTTTCTTCTTTGTTTCGATGCATTTTCAGAATCTTTGTCTCTGATCAAACAGTACGTACATATCTAGTCGCACTAACGTGCACCTCTTTTTTTTTTTGCCCTATTTTACGGAGAAAGGTAAAAGGGATGGGCCAATTCGTATCGCCTCCGTGCGCGCGGCACCGAATCTTCAAAATTGACTCCCACTAGCACGAGCATTCACATCGTCTTCTTTTGTCTTTCGTTTTTTTTTTCTGCATATTTATCACGAGTAGCTATTGCTCCGACCATTTCTCTGAAACTGGCAGAAAAATATGTCCGTGCATGCTTGCCATATTTCTGTTGACTACCCACGTTCCAAATTAACGATCAGAAATTCAGAGGGAGTGGAAGGTTCAGACTTCAGAGCTGAGTTGCGCCATCAAGCGGCCTGCGCCGACCCAAATGTATGCCTTTGTTTGACGTTCAGTCAACCGCTGCGCTCCACACGTTCCAGCTATGGCGCACTGGATCGAGCAGTGCTTTTCTGGCTTTACTCGATCTGTTCAAGACAAAAATGTGTGTGAATTATTTGGGAAAAAATTGTTCCTACCACTCAAAATATGTACAATATCATTTATGTCATCTAAAATCTGCGCATTTCGTTTTTGCCATCCTTCGTCAGTGCATATTTTGTTTTGTCACTCAGTCTAATTTTCCGTCAAGTCAATAGGGTTTGACCGCTAAGAAATATACAAAATATTGGGGGGAAAATAAAAAAATATTAAAAATACCAAAAGATACCAAAAAAAATAAGAGACCACTTGCAAACAATTTTTTTAAAAAAATCACAAAAGTTTTACATCAAGAAAATTTAGCAATGCTCCATGAATGTTGAGGAAGATTAACGTGTTTTCCTCCATGTAACTTTTTTGAGAAACTTTCCTAGTGTAAATAAAAAATTTCCAAATTATTCTTAAAGTTTTCTATATTCTTATTTTTTTTCTTGAATTTTCCCTTTTTCTATGATTTTCTTTTTTGAGGATTTTTTTCATATTTCTCAATGGTCAAACTTGTTGACTTGACGAAAGAGTGGATAGATTGGCAAAAACAAAATAAGCACCGATGAAGATGACGAAAATGAAATGAGCAGATTTTCAAATGCAGAAACGACATTGCACATATTTTAAGTAGCAAGAACAAAATTTTCCCAATTATTTGCTAGTACCGTTGATCGTACCAGTCTGTGGTGGTTACTGTCAAGGAAGAAGGAAGACACAAAGTACTTGTTTTTCGAGATAAAAATGGACTCATACACACCATGGTGCACATCCGCACACACGTGAGTGCACCGCTAATTAGGCCGTGTTCTACATTTCTTGCAAAGTTTTCAGTAAGAATCTTAGAAGAGTTATACATTTCTTGCAAAGTTTTGTGAAATTCATGCGCTTCAAATGCCCCTTATGGTTTCCTAACAAAGTTTCATGTCACGAATGCTGCTTAGTTTAAATCAGAAATCATGTCTTTGTTCCGTCTGTGAGCCTTCTCTGACCAAGGTTTTGAAAACCAGTTTTAAAATTTTACCGAGAGACCAATAGCACCGATACGGCTGCTAATCGAAAAATTTCGGAGGATTTCAAGCCGAAATTTTCAAATCAAAATTTGAATTAAAAACGGCTGAAAATCAATTGAAAATATTGGTTGAAATTTTTGAGAACAAATTTTAGAAAAATTTTCTTCTATATTTGATAAAACTCATGTAAATCAAATTTTTAAAAATTGATTTAAAATTTTACCAGAGAGTCGAACGCAACCGATAAAACCGATAATCGACCAACAGAACCATGTCTGGGGCTGCATTTTGCTGCCTCAGTGTCCTCCCGTGTTTCAGCGACTGGAATGGTTTCTGTTCAGTTCATGAGGTTGGTCGGTTTATCAGGTTGGTGCAACGATAACATGTCGACATTTTGAGCATGGTTGATTTTGATCAGTGGCACTTTGAAGAATTCGGCCATTTCTGGCATGGTAGGTGGAGCTCATGCAACGCAGCAGTACTATAAGCGCAGCACCCATTGCTTACTCGTTCTAAGCTTGTAGTTGGTTGTGTGTGATGTTTATTCCCGCAAGTCTTGGGGAGCCGTCGCCTCGCAGGCATACGTGGTGGACTATTGCGGGCGATTCCACGATGACGATGAACCTCTCCAAGCCCAATGAGATAACCACTCCCACAAAAACTATTGCAGGTCACTTGCGCCGTCTTTTCCGTGTTGGTCACTGCAGAGCTGCTACATTGAACAGAGCTCAAAAGACATGGATTAGATTAGTTGATGAAAGAAAAAAATGAACAATCAAATTTTGGCTCTGTTTTTCTTTTTTTGCTTTTAGGTTGACTTCTGGTTTATGCTTATCTGAAAATCAAAATAATCAGAACCATTTCTTCAAATGATTTCACATCAGCATCTCTACCGTCTTGAAAAATACAACTAAAACTATAGTTTAAAAGGATAGGTTATTTACGAACCATGTCTAGTCAAAAGAGGTAGGTTTGGTGTCTAGTGCGCTGTAGGCGCGCGCAGCCTTCTGCTAGTGGGCGGACAGAGTTTCGTTGCCTCTGCATTAAGTAGGTCCCTGGCTGTCTGATGGCGCCCTCTTTATCACAAGAAAACACTACTCCTCTTGCACCTTCTCTTACGTCCACTGATCAACATCTTTGTTAATTAACTTCTCACATAAAAATTAGTGCAGAAAGAGATTACCGAAGGTGTTAGGCGAGCAGAAGCAATAGTCTTACCGATCGATACGCGTAAATCATGCAACGATGTCTCCGAACTATTAAACAGGTGATTACGTGAGAGGTGAGATTACAAGCAAGCACAAGTTAGAATTTTAGTGCGCATGCTAGTGCTGCGGTTAGTTACGAGGTTCTTCAAGCAACACGTTTACTAGCCAATAAATAGATAGCTAATCTTGATTACCAACTTCGACAGGCTTACTCGCCTTAATTAACTAGATTTGGCCGGTCACAAGATGATCATCACGGGGATGCATGGTCAGCTTGACGATTGGACACGGATGCATGCTAAGCTAATCGGCGGCGTAAGGCCAACTGTTGCTTGGTTCACCTGGCGTGGTGTCTGGTTTTCTTCTGGTTATAGAAGGCCATTAATTGTTCGGTTCCCATCAATTGCATGTTAGTTGCGTTTTTTTTTGTGTATTTTCGGGATATATATATATATATATATATATATATATATATATATATGAAAATAGTTCTATACTTTTAGAGTACATACTCTCACTTGTATGTACTGCTTTTATATATGGAAAAGTATATATATCAAAAATAAAGGACCCTGATAAAAATTTTTCAACCAAGTCATATTGGAGTATCTTAGAATTGGTATTTAAGTATACTGAAAGTGGTAGAGAAATATAAAATATTTGTTTAAGTGGTATATTAAAAGTGAGAGTATATATTCTTAGGAGTACGAAAAATGCTTCCCCCTCTCTCTATATATATATTGAGATCACACCTTGATGTAAGCCTTAGGATAACTATTATGTTAACCAGCCCGCCTATCTCTAAAAAACAGTGGCATAAGGTCACATCAGGCCATTGAGCGAAGTAATGCTACGAAGGTAGACACTAAACAAGGAGCAAAAACGGTCAGATTTTAGAGAGAATTTGTCGCACTATGTAATACTTGAATCAACTGAACACTCAAGCAAAGAATGCAGGTTTTCTAACTTGCAAAGCAAAAGATGTATGTAGCTTATACAATGTGAATACACACCAACTTCGACTGGCTTACTCGCCTTAATTAACTAGATTTGGCCGGTCACAAGATGATCATCACGGGGATGCATGGTCAGCTTGACGATCGGACACGGATGCATGCTAGCCAATCGGCGGTGTAAGGCCAATTGTTGCTTGGTTCAACTTGTATGGTCTCTGGTTTTCTTCTGGTTATAGAAGGCCATTAATTGCTCGGTTCCCATCAATTGCATGTTAGGTGCGTATTTTTGTGTATTTTCGGCGCGCGCGCATATGTGTGTGTATATATATAGTGTGTCTATATATATATATATATATATATATATATATATATATATATATATATATATATATATATATATATATATATATATATATATATATATATATATATATATATATATATATATATATATATATATATATATATATATAGGACGAGTGTTTCATGCACCATGGTGCCTAGGCACCAATATCAATACCCGTTGATTTACTTCGAGATTCGCAACGTTTGATGTGGGTATCTTCATATACCCATAAAAAAGTATATTTGAGATATCAAACTCCGAAAAAATTTAAATTCAACTTCAGTTTAATTAGTTTGAACTATTTTTATGGTATATACTCACTGTAGTTGCATTGAACTCAAAAGTAGTTCAAACTAGTTTGAACTGAGTTCAAAACTAACTTACCATAAATATATCAAGGGTATAAAACATTTTCATACCCAAACTCAAAAAAATTATCAATCATACACGTGTATCGGATGTTGGTGCCTAGGCACCATGGTGCATTACGTAATTTTCCTATATATATATATATATATATATATATATATATATATATATATATATATATATATATATATATATATATATATATATATATATATATATATATATATATATATATATATATATAATGGTATTGTTATACCTCTTTATCTATTTGAGCATACTCTAATAGTAATTATAAGATACTCTAAAGTGTGTTCCATGAAAAATTACATCAAAATCCATTTTTTATAGCATAATTTGTGTATGTACTACTTTTATATATGAAAAAGTGTATATATCAAAAATAAAGAACTCTGATAAAAAAAATTTCAACCAAGTTATATTAGAGTATCTTAGAATTGGTATTTAAGTATACTAAAATGGTAAAAAGGTATAAAATATTCGTTTAAGTGGTATATTAAAAGTGAGAGTATATACTCCTAGGAGTACGGAAAAATACTTCATATATATATATATATATATATATATATATATATATATATATATATATATATATATATATATATATATATATATATATATATATATATATATATATATATATATATATAAAGAGAGAGAGAGAGAGAGAGATCACACCTTGATGTAAGCCTTAGGATTACTATTATGTTAACCAACTCGCCTATGTCTAAAAAACAGTGGCATAAAGTCACATCAGGCCATTGAGCGAAGTAATGCTACGAAGGTAGACACTAAACAAGGAGCAAAAACGGTCAGATTTTAGAGAGAATTTGTCGCACTATGTAATACTTGAATCAACTGAACACTCAAGCAAAGAATGCAGGTTTTCTAACTTGCAAAGCAAAAGATGTATGTAGCTTATACAATGTGAATATACACTAACCATGGAGTCAGCAGGGAATGCCCTGCCTTTTGAGTTAACAATGGTTTGCTGATACTTGAAGATAACTCTTCCAATTATAGGTGATGCATGTATCTCTTGACCTTCTATTGTCCACTTAGAGCTAGACAATTAGCTCGAGGCTTACAAGATAGCTCGGCTCGTAATGAGCTTAAATCGGGCTCAGGACTTTTTAAGCCGAGCCGAGTTCAATGTTCAGCTCGCGATCAAAACGAGCCGAGTTCGAGCTGTCTACGAGCCACTCGTTTGGGTCATGCGAGCCGGCCCACGAAGATCCAGTGGCTACTCAGCCCAGTCGCTTGCGGCGACATCTGTATACCTTAACAAATTAGGAATTGAGCTTAACAAATGTTTCTTGTCATTTACTACTACGAGCAGGAATGTTTCTTGTCATTCTCACTAGCATCCTTGTTTCACAGCATATGTGTGAAACATGCAAAACAGGCTACACCTCTCTACAGATAGTGGAATGCGTAAGTTTTGTTAGCCGTTTGCTAAACATTGATCCTTCGAGAGCCTTGTCCTATTCACAGAAATAACCCAAAAATTATCAAAATTCTTTAATTTCATTTGAATTTGGTTTTCTTTCCTAAATTTGGCAAATTCCTTTGAATTTCCACCTTTCCCTTTTGGCCAACTGCTTTCCCTTCTCTCCAGCATCTTCCAAGAAGCGCCTCCTTCCTCTGTAGTGCCCCGGCCATGCCGCTGCCTCTGCTTTGCCCACGCTACAACCGATCTTGCCGTTCACACCAGCCGCTGCCAGTTTCGCCGCGCGTCATCTCACCCTTGGTCAGTCGTTGCTTCGCCTGCGCCTCGCCAATCACTCGTGCTGATTGTCGCAGCCTCTGCAAACAAGCGTGACGTGCAACCGACACGCGCACACCTGCCATGCTCTACTCTCATCAGCCTGCGTGGTACTACAAGGTCGTAGTACTACTCCGTCACTTCACCCGTAAACCAGTCTCACCGATCGAGCCTGACCGTCACCAAGTGCGCCTCGTGCTAGCACCACCGACTTCGTCTTCCTGTTCCCACCACCATCCTCCTCCTTTTAAACCCAGCTGAGCACCCAATCTGCCTCACGAACACCTTTAGTACCTCACCAAATCACCCAATCGTCCGCCACCGTTCTACCTCACCATCGTCTCTCTCCCTTGCACCAGTAAGCCTTCTCGGGCAATCTCGTGATTCAGTTAATACCTTTTCAATTCCTAGCGACCAGAGGATCTTTAGGCTACGAGGAACCCAGAGCCTAGCTCACTGAGCCTTGCCTCGGTCTCATCCTCGCCGGCGCCGTGTACTACCATCATGCGGGAAGGGGATCACCATGGACAGCCCAACACAGGCCATCCTAACTAGAGCCACCACCGCCACTAAGCTCTCCTTATTCCATAGATGGTTAAAAACCCTAGTGCTCCGCCAGAACTCCACCGAAGCCACCCTGTGCCATGCCCCTGCCTGCAGAACCGCTCCTCATTGCCGACCAAAATCACCGCCCCTCAAGCCCGACCAATCTTAAAAATGGAATCCTTGTGGTCCCAGGAACCCACCCATGGTCGCCAATTGTTGTTTCGACCACAGATTCTCCGACCACTCCATCGCTTGAAATCTCCGGCCGCCCCACTACTTGAACTCTCCAACCGCTCCACTGCTTGAACTCTCTGACCACCTTGTAATCGAGAGGAGCTTCGACCGCTCCGCTTCGAGTTCTGAGCAAAAACCGCTCGAACATCATCCGATGCGCTTAAATCGCTTGAACATTGTCCGATCTTTCAATCCACTCGAACGCAGCCCGATCTCCGCAACCACTTGGACATCATCTGATCTCTGCAGCAACTCGTACACCGTCTGATCTCTGCCGACTTCGCGCTCGAAGTTGAACCTCAACCGCCCATCCGACTTCGTAGTCGTATTCGAAACAACCCGAGTGATCATAACTCCTCTATTCTCCGAGTACGCAGCGACAACCCAATAAGGACTAAACCCATTGTGAACAGGAAAGCCTAACCTGTCACTATTTGAACCCGGTATTTTAGCCACCCGATGCACGATGAATAGTGTTGAACCCACTACTATTCATCTGAAACCTTAATTTGCAAAAATACCTCGTTTTGACCATTTCGACCCTTGTGAATCCATTTCCGACCTCTGTTTTTCCAAACCAAGGCTCAATAAAAATTCAAACTCACACTATTCTAGAATCAATCCTCCACTTTCAAAATCCGTCCAACCTGTTTATACCACCATTTCGACCACCTTGAACCCGTCTAGCCCATTTCTAATTTCGATCAGCCAACCATACACCACTTAAGTCCTAGCTACTCAAACCTATTTTTCTTGTGACTTTTTAGTTATTTAGATTGTATTTTATTCCCAGTTTGCATTTTGTAAAGCAAGAACTTATTTGTTCTTGTTTTCCACACTAGTAAACGGACCAAGCGAGTTGGTCAACAAAAGAGCCGCCGGTAGAGAAGACCAAGAACAATAGGAAGGAGGCAAGTCACATCTTTTTGATCATGTTGAACCTACATTCTATTAACTATTTACTTATCAGTACTTTCATTATCTTTTATTTATGCTCTGATATTTTATGTATAATAAATGGTTAGAATGATACGATACCTAGTTACATCCTTCAATTGAAAAAGCCATGTTTACTTTGATAACCATATTCACCTTGAAAAGACTTAGTAATGCTAAATCTACTATTTAAATAACCATGGTAGTGTAGGAAACTCAACTATTTATACTGCTATTTAGCATATCATTTTGTCGGTAATTTTCCAAAAGTGTTTCTAGGAAAATGATCATCACGGGAAACCATGTGTCGATTGGGTAATACTGTCGCTGAGCATTGTGATATGAGTTTAGAGACAGAGAATGTCTCGGAGTAAAATGAGGACAAAGCTAGGAGAAAGTAATAATGACCTTATGCTAAGCAAAGAACATAGTGATTGCCCAACCACAAGTTTTGACTCATCAAATCTGGTTTAGTAGCTGCTCAAATCAATTGAATCTCTATAGCAGTAAAGTAAAGTGGTATGGGAAGGGGTAAAACCATACTGAACAATGGTAGATTTCTCTCAAGACAGGCAGAAGATATCTGACCGAGTCGGTGGATGCCTGGGTATGAGCTAGAGATCTACTGGGTAGAGCCTATATAAAGAAATGAGCAGTGAAACAACCTTGTTTTCTTAACTTAGACATGAGGGTGAAGGAATCTTGTGTGTATAGCTGGACAACTCTACGAAGTAGTCACAATGGTATCTCGAATACATCGTGCTTCCGGTAAAATAAGTTATGTTCAGTGAAGTATAAGTAGATTTAAAAATAATTTGAAAAATACTTAGGTCTATTAATCAAATCTTGAAACCCTAAATTCTTAATTAGTTATTATTCTTTCGTGTTTAAAAATATTTACAAATAAAATTGCATCCACATATCATAATAAAATAATTATATTCCCATTATTTGAGAATCCTGGCAAGTAACTATATATCATTTCTCCATGTGATTTGCTGAGTACGGTTGATTGTACTCAGTCTTACAATATTTCCACCACAATAGATACTAGAGGAAAAGAGGATGTTGCAAGTTTTCGTATTAGGGTTATTACTGCACTCAAGTGTTCCTGTGGAGTTTTCTTAGTACTTCTGAATGTAAGTTAAATTTTGGGCTTGAATGCCCGTATTGTTATTTAAGTTGATCATTAGGTCATATTTTAATCAAATTAACCCCCTTCGAACTTTCGTGAGCAAGCATGATATTCTTTTTGTCCGCAACTGAACTCCTGGGTTGTTACGAGTTGTTCGACGTCCCTGTTCCCAAAAATGAGGGCGTTACATTCACCCCCAAAAAAAGGTGTGAGAGGACATTGCAGATGTCCAGGACAGACACAACTTCTTGTAATGCTGAGACCCGGGACTAGAGCATGTCGTGAAAGACGCACACAGGGCGGGGCCAGTTGTAACATGATGAGTTGTAATGGATAAGGTGTTGTAGTTTTATGCAGGACTGGTTCATTTGATGAGTCGTCAATCGTACTTATTTTCATTCCAATTCATTACGTCAACTGGGGTTAGCATTTTCTTTCCACTAATTTTATCGTTCTTCTATTTTTTCGTGTCAGCTTTCACACCACATCACTAGCTGTGTTCCAACTTTGCATGCAGTTTGTTGGATGATGAATATGACCATCTTTGAATTTGGTCTTTTGGAATGTCGTCAAGATGGCAGAGGAGGCGTCCATATGTTCACATAGCCTTGTGTCCTTTTGTTGTTCTGTACATGCCAAACTGTCCAGCCAAAGCATATGGTGCAATACTGTGTTTCAAGCCCTAACTATAAACACCATATACTGTCAAATGTGTTAAATTTTCCTGTAGTGTCGAATGTCGTGTTGTGTTGTGTTTCTAGCCCAACCATGTTGTGTTTCTACTTTCAATGTTGTCTTTCAATTAGTATATTGTGCTGTGTTTCAATGCTACTGTTGTGCTATGTGTCAATCTTGTGCTCTGCTGTGTACTTGTGTTTTCCAGCCAAGTGCAGCCTGTTAAACAGCAGCTTGGCTCATAAGCCCTAACAAGCCAACTCGAGCCAAGCCGAGTCTACTCCCTAGCTCGGTGCCTAAATGAGTCAAGCCAAGCCGAGCTGCTTCTCCGGGCGAACTTGATCGAGCCTAGCCCAAGCCGGCTCGGCTCGTTTCAACCTCACTACACTGTCACGAGTCTGTCATACACTATCCACCCCCTCCCCCCAAAAAATAAGTAGAAACCAATGCTTCTCTCTTAGGTAACCCACACTGTTAGTAGTGATAAAGGACAGGTCAAGCATAACCAACATCCAAAAAAGGGGAAAATATGGAAGGAAGAAAAAGAAGCCCAACAATTAAGCAGGTGAAAAAAAAAATCACGAGGCTACAGTATCCCAATGTGGTCGAATTTTTGCTCGTTAAGGCTTTGTTTCAAAGTGCCTGCCTTTTAGCTGAAATGGCATTGTAGCGGCTATTAGATTTTGTTTTATATATTCAATTAAAAAATAACAAATATATAAAATATCATTATAATTTATGGATAATACAAAAAGAGAAAAGAGAAAACTATGTTATAAAATCAACGCGTTCTAATGGCAAAATCCAGAAGAAATGGTTGTTTGCAACGGGGCCTAAATATAGCTTGGTTAGCAAAATGCTTAGGTCGAGAAGCCTCTGCGCACCTTCTTTTCATAAACAAGGTTACTTAGGGCATGTTCATAGACTTTTATTGATGACTTTTGATTGTGTCTGATGAATAGTAGTGGCTGATAGAAGCGGCTTATAAAAGTTAGAGTATTTGTATTAGCTTTTGACTTTTATCTTTTTACTGAGTGGATAATATAAGAAAGAGAGTAAACGACGGTGTAACGCAAAGCACTACAACATACGGACCATCATATGACTTACAAAATTGTAACATAATAAAATCCATAGTGTGTTATAACATGTAAAAATACAAAATAACTGGTAATAATAGTAGTAAACAAAAACAATTTACATGAATTAGAACATTCATATTAACTTAGCTTTGGTTCTTCGAACGGCCCTTGGTACTATAACAAAACAAATGTGAATGTACTACCATCAGTCCAGTCGACCAGTACCTAAACCCTGACAAAACCTGTACTGCATCTCCAGAACGTTGACAATTGTACGCTAGCAAATGAAGAGCTGGCTGGCGTGCGAGTTGGTCTCACAAGTCGTCAGTAAAGTAATCCTCTATTTCTCTTATCATTGAAGATCAGAACGAGATGCAGTGCGCGCATGCAAGCTTCCAAAGGCGAGTTGGCGCTAGCTTGGCTCTTCCCTGTTTTAACGGGTCGACTACTGACAACATTTTTTGCGAGGAAACGGACAGGAAGCTAACGACTAAGCAGAGATGTTCTCCTCATTCGTGGATATGGATGGGCATCACATCACGGGTTAGCGCCCCCGTGATTCCTGGGCTCCTGTCTGCCCTGTCATCAGGCTAAGCGTCCATCTAAATCCGAATTATTTAGCTTTGGAAGCTATTTATAATTGCGTACAGGCTACAAGACAGCCGTACGTGTCTGATTAGTACTGTATGAATAGGGGTTGAAATGGATTTATGGATCGAATATGAATTTTTTTTAACATATCTAATACAACACAAAGACATCCACATATATACACACTTACACACACACGATATCTACGGCAGACTAGATGAGCGGAGCTTGACGAAGAATGACAAAGTCATCACTCGCGCCTGAATTGAATAGTGGTATACCACGTTCGTACTTTGTATATGAATTTGAATAATCTTGAATACAAATATAAATTGAATATTATAACAAATACGAATTCGAATTGAATATGTACTTAATTCGATCGGCTATAGAAGCATGTTGGCTATTAAGATGACTTATTTCGTGTGGGTAAAGTTGTACAACCTCTGCAGAGTGTGAAACTATTCAAATAGCTGTGTCCTCGATTATGGACAATGCTCGGTGATTTCACATCAGAGTTAGGTTTTTCATAAAAATCTTGGTCGGGTTGAGAGTAAGTTGATTGGGAAGTGAATAATTAGTTCCCTTGTGGTTCATACAATCATTTGATTATTAATTATTTATATACGTCCTTTCCAAAATTGCGTATTTAATTTATTTATTGTATTTGTTCTAAATTATCGCTTTCTGCAAAATAACCACTCAGCCATCATTTGGTAAGTGTCACATACTATATTGCATTTTTGTTACAAATGACTTGCTGAGTACTTTATGTACTCACAGTTATATCCACATTTGCTCAATTGCTGAAGAAGAACCACATCAATCAGATGTATTTGGAAGAGGATTCTTTGATTACTTCATGGATTAAAGTCTCGCTCTCCAGTCGATTGCCTATGGGCATATTGAATGGCTACTACGGTTATTTCCGTTTTCCGCCGCTAGTTTTCTTAAGCTCTTCATATTATTATCTGTAAGCTTTGTCATAAGATCATAACTCTGATAATTAATAATATTTGAGTTTTTTCTTAGTAAATCATGATATGGTCGATATTTTATCTATGTTTACACTATGTGCATTAGCGTGATTTTGGACTAGTGTAGAATACACAAGAGAGTTTGTATTTGCATATTCGGGTCTCGACATCAGTGTGCATCCATCTGTATCATTAATTGTTACCTCAAGCGCACGTTATGTTCCATTAAGCGCGTGTCAATACATATCCAATTTCTCTAATAAAACATATCCAAGTTGCAAATTCCTTCCTGACCTGTCAGTGCATCGTACCGGCAAACCCCCCTGAAATCTTGCGATGTGCTTCAAATCCGGCTTTGCTTTGCTTTAATCTTTATCCCTGCTTTTGTTTGACCATGCAACCAGCACTAAGAGTTTTTTATGAATTTAAGTTTTGCTAATGCAGATCACATTATCATGGATTCGTAGGACGATGGCTGTTATAGTGGTCGGGTGCCCAATCTTGATTGTCGTTTGATAAATTATTCATTCCGGAAGATCTCTCACGTTGGGGCCCAACCAAAAGCAAAAATGAAAAGACAAAAGGAAAAGGGAAATGAAAAGAATATATGCATGGGTCAAGAGGCCGCACCTTATTAGCCGATTTAACCTGTATATACATAGTCTACGACATAGTCATTCCGAGCTCCATTACGTACACAACGGCCACGATAAGCATTTCTTTGCGTACAAACTATCAACTAGTGACGGGCCCACACAGGTTTGCCCGTCGCTATTTCCTACACAGCACATACACGAACTGTTCACTGTACATACTTGGTTGTTCATGCAGACAGCCGTTCTGCACGGAAACCGTCTCTTGGTTTGATGATTGGGTTATGAGTGTATGACACTACTCATCAGTATTTAAATCTTGATATATATATATATATATATATATATATATATATATATATATATATATATATATATATATATATATATATATATATATATATATATATAGTGTGTGTGTGTTAGTAGAAACTTTATAAGACCGTAGATTTATCTGCAGCCTCTACCTGTCTAGATATATGCTAAAAGCACTCACGGTAGCTTGATACTAAACTTTGATACTATAGGAGAAACATTGGTTAGATGAGATTTAGAAACAACCACCACAATGATCTGATACTAAATCTTGATACACTACTACAAAAAAAGTCATCACAGATGGTTCAAAAACGTCATCACAGACGGTTTTGTGAACCGTCTGAATTTATGGGTCAGTGATAATACGAGGTCATCACAGACGGTTTTCGAACCGTCTGTGATTTATAAATATCACAGACGGTTTTTAATTAAGAATCGTCTGTGATATGTAAATATCACAGACGGTTCTTAACTAAAAACCGTCTGTGATATTCCCTTCTACTCATAAACCTATTTCTGTTTATTGGCTAGTCTCAGGAAATGCTAGCCATGCCCTCTGAAATAAGCAGATCAACATGTACATGTATACATCCAATTCACATCTCAATTCATTTCACAAACATAAAACATCCATTTTTATTAAGATTAGAGTCTACCATTACAATATCCCAAAACAATGAGCAGGTTACACAACAAGAACAGAGAAAAAGCAAAGATCCTCTATGCCTTCTCGCCCTGATGCAACGCATGAGCTGGATGTCTTTGACACACACCATCGCCGGTGTTGATTGAGCGTCTGCACGGTTGGCACGAGCTAGTTGCTTCTGCGGTGTCTTGCCTCCTGTAGACTTGTGCGTCGTCTGCAAGGAGGAGGACAGCAAGGAGGAGGAGGACAGCAAGGAGGAGGAGAATAGCAAGGATGAGGACAACAAGGAGGAGGACAGCAAGGAGGAGGAGACCAAGGAAGAGGAGACTAGTAAGGAGGCTGGGTTTTGGTTATATTTATAGGGGAGGGAGAGGCGGGAGTTCGAAATTTTTTGGCGCGGGGACAGAAAGGCGGAGCTACGATCCGTGGGGTGAGGATTGGTGAATTTCTATTGGCTAGGATTGGGTTGAGGATGATCGACGGGTCCAGCAGTCAGATTATCATAGACGGTTCTATACAGAACCGTCTGTGATGAATGAATATCACAGATGGTTCTATATATAGAACCGTCTGTGAATTAGAGCACAAAATTTTATATACTGATGCAATATAAATAAATAGTCTGAAAAGATAAAATAGCAAAGTTGCATATAGCTTATATATACTCATTTGAAAGGTTTCGATGAGATCTACAACTTTTTAGTTGAAGCAAAATCCAAATTCCGAAAGGAAGACCAAGAAAAAGGGCAAAAACAGAAACAAAAAACTTGTGACGCAGGTTTAGGTCCAAAGATGGCCAATTTTTTGGGTCTTAGAGGGCGACTGGCGCAAGCGGGTCGTTTTTTGGATCGAGCTCGTCGTTAGCTTTCCAACGAGTACAAGAACGTCGAAAACGGACACCATATGCAAAAGTTATGCCCGTTTTACTGAAGGTGTCTCAAAACTGAATCATACTCGGACTTAAGCGGGAAATATGAAAATTTGAGGGATTGCAAGGCGGGAAACGTATCACAGACGGTTTTTATTCCAGTATCACAGACGATTCAGCAATAAGAACCGTCTATGAAACTCCTTTTTCCCGCCACAAATATCACAGACGGCCTCCAAATTAAAACCGTCTGTAATAGTGTACATCACAGACGGTTTTGTGGCGTCTAGTATTAGGCTTTCTGTAGTAGTGATACTACGGTGCCCCACATTGTTGTATGTATCTTTTATCTTTAGAGAGGGGTGACCCACAAAATAGTGTCAAGTCATTCCGATGCACCATTTGCTGCTACTATTTTTTTTAGTTTTCTAAAAATTTTTGATACTTGTATGAAGCTAATGCTCTCTTCACCTCATAAAAAATCTAATGTGACATATACAAAGGACTATCAGGAATGCCCTAGGGATGTACTCATATGTGTGTACGTGCATAATGTATGTGTATGTGCGTCTTTTTTTAATAAAAAAAACTTCTGCACCTCCAAAATTACCGATTTTGTATGGCGAATTAAAGGACATAAGTAGATTTTTTTAAGATAAAAGAGAAGTAGATCGAACTGTAAAAGTCCAAATTCTCTCTCTAGAAATAAACACGCAAAACCATGCAGTCTAGTTGATCCGATAAGTTAGGTAAAGTATTACAACTATTTTTTATTGCAAAAGTTATACTAGTTGATTAGGCATAAAATGCATGGAAAAAGGTTGGTGGGGGTGAGATGGAGTCCTAGAGGGGCTTAGAATCTCCTGGGCTCGTACACACTTGACACGGTCATGCGCTCATGCCTCGTAAAACCATGCGACCGGACTCATTTTTGAGCGGCAATTAGCGCCTATCAAATGCTTCTGGAAGAGTGGAAGTGGTAGCACATCTCCTGAGAAATTTCAAGATGAACGGTTAAAATAAGAAACATCAATGCAGTCTATATTTGTAACTTTCTTATTAGACAATATTTTTCTTATCTAGAAGCTCCAGAATTGACAATTTGATCGAGCCAGTAGTTCTCTCCTATAGAATCTCAATTTTTGACCTATCGTGATACTACTCCTACTGACACTCGAGCTTTCAAAAGACCTCTCATCCGTCTTCCGCGTACTAAAATTTGTGTACTTCACTACTACAGAAAATATTATCACAGACAATTTGATAAGTTGTCTGAGTTTATGAATCAGTAATAACATAAGGTCATCACAGACGATTTTTGAACCATATATGATATTTACTATCGCAGACGGTTATTAACTCATAACCGTCTATAATAGTTAACTATCACAGGCGATTTGTAATAGAAATCGTATGTGATGTCTGTAATTATCACAGAGTCTGTGATATTTATATACTGATGATTTTTTATCTTTCCATTTTCTCGTCTTTTTCTCTACTCCACAGAATACCTTCAATGGATTATCACATTTGCACTCTTGCTCCGTGAACCGGAACTTCACCGTGACCCGATCGATCACGACAGATCAACCACGGTAGAACGACCAAGGAAGAACGACCACAGCAGAATGATCACCGCAGAATGACCACGGCGGAATGATCACCGCAAAATGACCACGGCAAATCGAGAACGGTAGAACGATCACTGCAAAACGACCACAGTAAATCGAGCACAGCAGAACAACCACCAAAGATCGAGCACAGTAGAATGACCACAACGGAAACACCGCAAACCGGAACTTCATGTACTCATCGAGACGGCAGGAACCGTACAATAGAGGGTCATCAAAAGTGTGGAGCACGTCGCCTCTCTTGGGCACGGACCTGAATAGAGTTGAGTAACGCTTGCGCTTGCTCGGCGTCTTGACACGGTGCATGCAGGATGACACCCTCCTGTGCGTCACGAGCTACAATCACATTCACATGCTATAGTCATCACCTCGTCTTCTTGATAACCTTTAGAGGAAAGGGAAGAAAGGATGGATGGGGCTTGTACGTATCGTGAGTAGATCATCGATCTTGACGGTGAGGACGTTTGGCTCAGGGGCACAGCGAGCCAGCTCCTATCGTTGGCCCATAACTCGAGACTCTCGGCGTTGTGTGAAGTGGGAAAGAGAGAAGAGGAGAATGGTGAGACCTGCATCTCGAGAGATTAATAAGGTGTGAGAGGTAGGAAAGACTTATGGCTGCCATTCGATGCGGAGAGAATGGATAGGTGAGATCGGGATTCTGGGGTAGATGCCCTAGATCGATGATGTGACGGGGCGAGACTGAAATTTCATACATAATTATCACAGACGATTTTTGTTAAGAACTGTTTGTGAATTGTCATAGACGGTTCTTGTTAAAAACTGTCTGTGATATTATCTCTTCACATACGATTTTTAGTGTTAGCAGTAACACAGATGGTCTCTAAACCTAAATCGTCTGTGATTGTATTTAATACTAACAGTTTCGGTAAACCGTCTGTGACGATGCGTTTAGTATTAGTCTTTTTTGTAGTAGTGCTACTTGTATACAGTAAATTTTGTTGAATGGTGCGCAGCCAGAGCACCGTTTACCATCAGCTTGACTCTAGGTACTCCCTAACACTGGTATCCATCCCAGTAATAGATGGTTCAATTTGTATGTCACTGCAGATTAGCTCGTTTATATTGGTTTTTACTGATGGCTTTTGATTTTATCTTATAAATAGTAATAGTTTGTAGAGAGCCATACGGAGAGAGAAACTCACGTACGATTTTGGCTGATATAAGTAAAGTCACTACAATATTACTATAATCGACTAGTAGATATCGCCTTAAAAACGGTCTATTTAAAAGTTAGGTACTTCAAAAAAACTATTTACTATAAAAAACTGTTTTTAGCAGCAAATATGTATAGAGCCGGCTTAACTATCACGTAAACTTTAGTCCGGAAAAATAATACGGTAAACCCCCGATCTCCTATCTCTGGTCAAGAACATCTACAGATCTAGGCCCCGTTTGGCACAGCTCCACCACCGGCTCCTGAAGCTGTTTGGAGCCGTTTTGTGCCAAACGGGGTAAAACAAAATAGCTCCACCCAAGGAGTCCCTTAAAACATGCTGAGACAAAAGATATGTGCGAGATGGAGCTGAAAAAAGTAGCTCCACCCGGCTCCATCCGCAGGCCCGCATGCCACTGCCCTTGTACTTTCGTGAATTTACGCGATCTGCCACCGGCTCTTCTATTCTCCCGTTCCCGTTCCTCTGTTCGGTCTTCTCGTCTTCGACCGTGAAGGGAGCGCCGCCGCCATTAAATATTGGTTGCTAATACTTTGTGTTATTTTAATTTTTAATTTTTTTTTGAATTCAAATTTACTCGGATGAAAAATCATGTAGAAACATACAGCTCTTGATGTTACTACAAGCCAAATAGACAAGGGTATATTGGACAATTGACATCTCTCAACTATGCATGATAAAACAGGTGGAGCTGTTTTGCCAAACAATCTACCAAAACAGCTCCAGCTCCACCGGAAGAGCTGTTCGTGGAGCTGAAGCAAAAAAAAAAACAGCTCCACTTGTGAAGTGGAGCTGTGCCAAACGGGGCCCTACTTGTCCTTGCCGATAATCCGGAGAAAGAAAAGGTCGTACCTCCAAATGGGTTGGATGCGCATATACATACGACCGATCACATGAAGTAACGTTTAATTTCACCTGCACGTTACGATATTCGTAAAACGCGGTATTGCTGGAATTTTTCCTTGTACAAGATTGGACCGGTCTTTTTTTTTATACTTTCGTTTATGAAAAACAACAAATGCAAGATGAACGTATTCCTAATTCAACTACGACCAATATACAACATTGGGGGTTGATGCATGGGTCGTCCGGGTGTGATGAACGCACGGGACTATATGGAATTGACCATGCTTGAATAATTGGCGTCCACCGTGGACTGCAGATTTTTTTTTAAAAAAAAAGTTGGATGGAGCTTCGGCAGCCATTCGGCAGATCACAACTTTTTTGTTTCTTTGTTTGTATTTTTGCAACTCCATTAAAATTGCTAAAGTGCTCATAATCATAAGTTGGCTGAAATTTTCTTTAAAATAAGCCACTTTTCTAATTGTTTTGTGTCTTGTACCGTGATTTGTGCTCCAGCAGCATATGGGTTAGCCCCGCTCTAAGTGGCTTCCATTTCTAGATTATAGAAGTTAGAAGCCAGAATAAATTCGTCGATTTCTTAATTTTGGTTTTTTCGGGTTTTCCTTTTTTTTCTTTTATTTCTTTGCATTGAGATATAACAATGTTTTTTAATTAAATAACTCAGAAAAAGTTAACAGTCGCTATATTACAATTTCAGTAAAAATAATAGTCAAAAGCTAAAAGCGACATCCGATGAAAACGGAGCCTTAACGGGCGAGATTTAGGGTTCAATAGAGCCCAACCATAGAGTTCGCAGGACGGCTGGCATAAAAGCACACCTGTTCAATCTCAGTCATTTTGGTGTTTAGCTGAGCTTACCGAGCTTGAACTCCATGGGTTTATTATTTAAAAGAACTCTGTAAGTTTTGTTTGGTTTTAACCAAGATCGAGCATGGACATCGTGACAAGACTTTTCTTTGGGTTGACCTACACGAGGGTTTGATCTCGCACCAGCTAACCTATAATTTGCTATGTCTTTACCGATTCGAATGATTAGGTACCATACAGCCTCAAGCCAAGTCCTCTCCGACATTTTTTTTGGTTTGGTGTTTACATTTAACTATGCACTGCTAAAATTTATACAAATTTATATTTTATCGAACTCACCAAACCCTGAGCGCCATGTGCGCTTAATTTGGTTTACCATGGAAAGCATGACACGATTTTTCTTTGAGTGGACTTAACTTAGCATTTGAGAAGTCAACTGCAATCTCAATGCGTGCTTACACATGATTGAGCTTCAACCAAATTGCACCACATAAAATGTTTATATCATGTTGCAATTTTGGGACAAAAAGTGATGAAGTATATCATCATATTAGGGCCATAGTGGAGTAGGACTAGTGTCTAGTAATCTAGCGCACAACAGGCCCCTTTAGCATTTCTTGCATTAGTGATTTATTTATCAAGAGAAAATAGATATTCAGTTAATAAGAATCACATTGTGACATACTAATTAAAAATGGAAAGGTAGTGTGATCCATACATCCAGGAGCGGACCAGTAAAGGCCCATTGGGACACGGCCCCACTTAATTTTTAGCCAATATCTATATCAATTAAAATTTTATCATTTATATCTCTACTGTCCCAACAAAAGTACTCCTATTAGACCTAGAATTGTTCCAAAAAACATAGAAATTTTATGCCCAAAGTTATTTGTACCTTTACTCAATTTTCATCCTAAATCCGTCCTGCATACATGATGCAGAAAAGGTTCATACTCAAATTTTAAATGATAATAGAAATATACAAAAGGAAAAAAGAAAAGGAAACATGTAGCACAACGTTGCATTTCCAACTAGCTCATGGGAACACCTACAAATTAAAGGGTCATTTATCTTCCTTTTTAGTGGTATGTTATGGTAACAACAAAATAGAGATTTGACTCCGAGGCTCAAAGAACGCCGGACAACCTTTATAACTCACTCCCCCCTCTCTCTCCCCCCCCCGCTCCAACCTCACGCACGCTGTTAACCCAGCCTCCCAGCTCCTCGCTAGTCATACTACGCCCCACCACCACCACCACCACCACTTGCCAAGAAGGTAGCTCGCGCGGCCATGGGCAACGCTCTCGCCGGCAGGCGGCGCGCGGCCAAGGTGATGACGGTGGACGGATCCACGTTCCGGTACAAGACGCCCGCCGCGGCCGGCGCGGTGGTGCGGGGCCACCCGGGCTACCAGCTCCTCGAGTCCGAGGAGGTGCGGCGGCTCGGCGTCCGCGCCCGCCCGCTCGACCTCGACGCGCCGCTCAAGCCCGGGAAGCTCTACTTCCTCGTCCAACTCCCCCGCGGCTCCTCCGCCGCCGTCGACGACCCGCGCGCTCCGCGCAAGACGTGGTCCGGCGCGCTGCACGTCGGCGCCAGGGAGCGGCTGGAGAGCCTCATGCTCTCGCGCCGTACCGTGTCCGACGTGGCGACCCTGATGCCCTCGGCCACCGCCGCCGCCGCCAGGGCGGCCGGCGAGTCGCCCCGGCCGTCGTCCGTGGAGGTCGGCGTGGACGGCGCCGTGCGGCTGCGGATGCGCCTACCCAAGTCCGAGGTGGCGCGGCTCATGAAGGAGAGCAAGGACGCCGCCGAAACCGCCGAGAAGATCATGCAGCTCTGCGTCGCCAGGGACCAGAGCGCCTCGCCGGCGACCTGCGCGCCGGTCTCGGCGCTGTCGAGCAAGAAGACGGCCATGAAGAAAGAGGTGAGCATCCTCCTCCGTGTCCTTCCTTACGTCGGTAGAATTATCATGCCACATCATTTCCCAAAGTTCTTCCGTGATAATTGGCACTATGCTAACATATGAGCTCTAGCACAAGGAAGGAAATCATCACTGGATGAATATAGTATTGCTTGGCGGCTTGGCCATTCTGCCCTCTTTCGAAAGAACTGCAAAAATCCTAAAGCGATGGATAATCAATCAGCAATCAAGAAGCAGTAGATCTGTATCCATTAGGCCCCTTTCCAATGCGTTAGGCCCCTTTCCAATACTTTTGGCTTGTAGCTTTCAGAAACTAAAATATGTTGATTTGTTAATGTATTTTTTAAGGTGTGTCTAGATATCACTCGGATGTTTTCTTTTTAACAATCATCCAGATTTAGAATTGTTGAATTTTTTTTTGAGAAGGAGATTTTTTGGACAGGCGAGAATTTATGACGGTTGAATTTATAATTCAATGGTCACAAATTTAGATAATAATTAGGAAGAAAACATTTGGGTAATATTTATCAACACCTAAATATTTACATTATTTGTGAGATACAAAGGTATTTTTATTTTTTAAATTAAATATCTCATAAAAATCTTACGGTACCATTTCAACTTAAAAAAAAGCTAAAATCAATTTGAAACAGGGCACGCGCTCTAGGTTCTGTACATGTTTCTTTTACCGATAAGCAGCGAAGTATCGCCGGTGGATCCACTTGAAATTTTCCTCGATGGATTCTTCTGGTGAGCGGGGTGATTTGGGAGCCGTGGCAACTTCATGTCATGGCATGCATTTGCACACTTCCTGACCTTTAGGTGTCGGACGTGTGGCTTCCACTTTTTCCAATGCCCTCTCTGACGCTCGTCAACTCGTGGGCGCGCGTGTCCCTTGTTGCGAAGCTTCTTGGTCCTTCCATCACCGGAGGGGTTGGCACAACACGACACTGCGGTTGGGGACAGATACTGGCATCTCGTATCTGTATTTGTACATTAGTATAACTAATCGATGTGCTCTGATACGTGTCCGGCCGGGCATGTGAGCTTGGGGGACAGGTAGGACGGGCTCTGCTTGGTGTGGTTCATAAATCGCAGGCAGGCAGGCAAGGTCGCATTGATTAAGAGCCATGTCAAGCCAATTTCAGTTTTGGTTTATGGCCTTGTTAGATTTTAGGCCCGGCTCGTTTTAGATTTAATTTCTGATTTTGGAATTTTATTTTTGAATTTTTTTGTCTTTTTTTATATTCCTCCGTATTGTCCGTGATGGTTAGCCTAGTTTTTCTATTTTTACATTTTTTTAAACTTAATTATGCTAAATAAGTTACCATCAGTTATAGCGAAAAATAAACTAGCTATAGTAAAAAAAATCATAAGCCATTGTTAAACTGAGTGTCCTCTTACGGTAGACGATGGTGTAAAATATAGCCTTCTTTTTAGCTTATCGATTATGGCTTTTTCTAAATATACAATCTTTTAAATAAATAAATGAGATGTTTATCTGAATAATTTTTTAAAATGGTTTATCGACGTATGATTTATCGGTATAATTATTTGTGCTAGAATCAAAAGTGAACCGTAGCAGTAAGAAAGAGCCCACGTTGTCCGTTGACGAACCTAGTAGAAAAGGTCGCTCCACGTCGCATGAGCAAGTACGTCGGCGTTTCCTCGTGCATGTGCCTAAGATTCTGGTGTTTGTTAGACTTAACCGCGAGCGCTGTACGATGGCACGGCTGCCGGGACCGCACGTACTGTCAAATTAATACTGCTGATGGTTTTGCGATTTGATTGCAAGCACTTACTGGAGTGCGTATACTACCACCCCTGATCCAAAATAGACGTCGTTTTAGCGATTTCGCTTTGGTTTGCACATGAATTATTGGTTTTTCAAGACTAACATTTCCTACCAATCGGCGTCCCAATTCGTTGTTGATAGCCGGTGTTAGCGAGAGAGATTTCTTCTTTCACTGGCCTCAACAAGAGCATTCACGATGTAACCAGAACACTTGTGTACGTAGTTCTACTTGTTCCTTCTGGGTTGGTAAAGAGTAATGATCTAAATGGAGTGGAGTGGAGTGGCAAACCTCCTGGCTAATTGGTGGTTTAGTCGACTTAACCAAACTAAAGCATTCTAGTGTAAGCTAGCGTTTAATTACTACTTTTGTTTGCGTGCGAAGTCGTTAGGGCAAGGTAGTTGTTAGTCCGGGCTCCGGACAATCATCATGCATGAGCCACGGCTTCTGCATGACGCTTCACGACGCTTCCTTCTCAAGGGAAAGCGCTCATTTGTCGAGGATGGCAAGTTATGCAAACAACCATCGCAATTTCCTCCTGACTTAAAAAAAAAATCAATGACAACTCGAGCTTCTATATATCCTTTTACATTGCATCACTCCGAGATTTTGTTCGAAATGCGGGAATTCCTCGATTTGGATATACGAATTACACCGTTTTCTGTCCTTGACCATTGTGCAAAGTAGTAAGAATATGCCTAATGTTTCATGATTTTTCTTTTTTATTGCAGAAGCGGACGAGGTTTGTGACAGTGCCAGATGAGATCATTGAATGACGAAAAAGGGGGGAGTTGTTTCTTCTTCTTCTCTGTTTCTTTTTTATCTTTTGTCGAAATTGCTGGGTTTGGAACATGAGAAGCTGCTCACATATGGCTTCCTATCTCCCCAGCAATTCTGAAGCAGGCTTGGTCGTGATCTCTCTCTCTCTCATAGGTACTGTAGTAGTAACATAATTACAAAGAGAAAAATAGCTAATCCTAATGACGTACTGTACTGGTGTGGAAATGGCTAGCTTCTGCAGCAGCCTGGTCGATCCGTATGATCAGAATACGTATATATTTCGCTGTTTCATCCGTACACATACCCTGTCATCCTTTCTCGCTGTGCCTAATTCTTTTTAGCTTATAGTATATATTTTATTATTTTTCTTAAATAAATAAGTAAAACATTTTTTATTGTCTTTTTAAAACGGTTTACGAAGTTATTTTTTCGAAGTGACTTATCGACCTATCGGTACTTGATTTATTTACGTAAACGTGAACGTTAAAGCTAAAAATCCACGTTTACGTTAAAGCTAAAAATCATAAGGCGCACAGCCTCTCATCTTATCTCATGCATTTCGTATTTTTCGCACCGCCCTTTTGACCGGTGATTTTCGACGAGCTTAACAGAGACGTGAAAATTTAGCTTTTGCCGCCCACGACTACAGGCAGGCATGTCATGTGAAGCGACATCACGAAGCCGGCGGCTGTGCGGTGCCAGTCAGCTTCGCCGCCGATCGCCACCGCTTCTTTTGACCCTAATCTTTTCTGTAAGTGCCGGATGAGATGAGGCCTAGGTAATCAGATTAGGCAAAGCTAGGAACGTTGTACCCTGCGGGAAGCATCCAGCCAATTTGTACGTAGGGCCGCCAACTCTATGGCTAGACCCAATATTGACCTGATTAGCTGAGTCCATCGGACTTTAGGCCCATTAACGTCCAGAGAATACTACAAGAAGAATGATAAGCAAACCTTGCAGGCTACACGAGCGCAGAAAGGTGGCAGAGTACTTGGTTACTTTTGTTCTTGAAAGAAAGAGGCTGTTAGCTGATTAGTTCCTGGCATTGCAGTTTGCCTACATACAATTTATTACTACTGTGCTAAATACTCCCTCGGTCCTGTGATATAAGTCCAGCGTGTATGCTTATAAAGCATATTATTCAAGTAATATTTACTAGAATCGGATCATAATTGCCCTTATTAGATTGATATGGTATACGTGGTTGTATCCTCGTAACAGCCCGATTTTGAGACCATTTAAATTTTTTGGATGAATTTGGCATTTGGCTCCTTTTTCAAATTCCTTTTGGTTTTGGGAGTTAATTTGAGAAGCAAAATTCAAAGTATGCAAAATCCAAAGTTTGAAATTCAAACTATGAACTAGTTTAAAAACTAGTCCAAATTTAAAATCAAATAAGAGTTCAATTCAAAATTTAGAAATCCAAATTCAATTACCAAGGCAAAAGCCAACATTCATGTTTTTGGAAAATTTGAATTTAAAATAGATACAAACTAAATCCCCACTCAAATTCAAAGTTGAATTCAAACTCAAACTGACATAAAAATTCAAATTTGAAATAGAATTAAATTCAAAATCCATAATTGGATTTCTGGGCCTAGCCCAATTTCTTCTCTCCTTGGCCCATCGATCTTTGGCCTACATGGCCTGCCGGCCCACCCCTCCTCTCCTTTCTTTCTTCCCACCTTGACCCTACGCACACCTGGCCTACCCTTTTCCCCCTCCCTCTACTTTATAGTACACCCGAGCCAACCACGTCGTGCCAGCGGTCGCCGCAAATGCTGACTACGCCGTCGCCATGTTCATGCGCCATGCCTACCCGCCTCATTGCCGTCCTATCTCACCTACCGCCTTCACTCATGCCACGATGCAGTGTGCCATACTGCATCGCGCGTCGCATCACCTTGACTATGGCTCCGACGGCTGACCAAGAGAGCGCTTCCTCTGTTCCCACTGTACCGCCTTGACTCGCTGCCTCGTCATCGTGCGTTGTCCCGACGCGACCCCTATGCCCTCACCTCGTTGACATTGGCCACCATTGCTCAGTAGCGTGATGCTCTGCTCGTGCCAGTGATGCCCATGCCGCCTGGTCGCCTCTTCCAACTATAAAAGCCACCCAAGCTCTGCATTGCCTCTCCACACCCACCATCTTCAATTCCATCTGCTAAATTGAGCTCTCGCCTGCAGAAAGCTCGCCCGAGCTGTCATCTTCTTCCCCACCGATCGGAATAACCCTTTTTGTCGATGTTGCTTCTTCGATGAGCCCTAATCCAATTCCTTCCATCTAGAGCACCCTTATGCCTTCCTCTTACCATCGCCTTCAACAATCAGGGTCATCGCTGCCCCTAGCTTGCCAGACCCTAGCTCACCAGTGTCATGATTTTGTATCACGCCATCTTTGGTCCTCGTCGCTAGATCACCTCGAGCATCCCCGAGCTTCACCAACCTCTCGAGTGAGCTCTCTGTGCCCCTAGATGCTCACAACCCCCTTTAATTTCTCACTGCACCACCGAAAGCCACGCCTTGGTGGCTCGCTGTTGGTCACGTTGTCACCAACTGTGCGATTGCTGTGGTCTTGACAACCCATTTTGGGGGTTGCCAAAGTCCGCTGTCGTCTGCCTTGTCAGCGATGAGCACCTCCTCTGTACTTAGAGGAGGAACACTATAGCCATCATTAATTAAGGATCATAATTAATTAGGGTTAATGATGCTAATTAAATTACTGACAATTAGCTACTGACATGTGGGTCCAATTGATTAAGAAGCTTAATTAAAGCCAGATTTGAATACTGAGCCATTGATATGTACGCACTATTCTCCGGCCCCACTTGTCGGTATTAACTAGTCCCACCTGCCAATCACAATAATGTTTTTTAGAAAAATAATTCAAAAACAAATTAAAACCCGGTCGGCCCCACCTGTCAGCCTCTAAAGTATTTTTGAATAAGGAAATAAATTGGAAAAGAAATTTAAAATCAGCGGGCCCCAACTGTTAGTGAGACAGTCTCTCTCACCTTTGTTATTTTGGGTTCTTTTTGCTGAATTTAAACTTTGGTAGCCCCGTTCTCACTCGTTTTAAATCCAAATCAAATGTAATTTTATTGGGCTAAAATCATGAATTTTTGAATTCATATGAATTTTCATTTGGATTTTATTCACACCTCTAGTATTTATCTAATTCTCATCGCGATCATTCATCTAGAGTACAAGGCCTAAGAAGAGCAGCAGTCTGAGCCAAGCTAGGACCCTCATGAACAAACAACTTGTGAGCAAAACAAGTCAATACTTTGATCATATTGTACCAAAATTTTGAATGTATATTATGTTGATTTAAATTATTAAATTGCGTGTTTTGTTTCATTATGCAAATTATATTCATGTTAAGTTCATAGTTAAGCCCCAATTAATAACTATACTATTACACCCCACTCCTTAGCTTTGAACATAAAATCTTGTCACCCTAGAGATGATGGTAAATATACTAGTGACAAGTCTGTATCTAAGCGTCATACTTAGCTCTGCCTAGATACCTAGGGCATTCAATTGCCCATACACCATTTCAAACTTTAAACTTGTATTTAGGTCATTATTGGATAGAAATTACTGCTATTTTGAACTGAAATGATATTTTGGTCTCTAAAACTCTAAACTTGCTTAAATACCTGAGTGGATGGTAAGAGAGGTTGGTGTGGACAAAACACAAGAATATGACCTGTGATGGAATTGCCCAGATAACCCTAAGGATCGAATTTTATAACACCTTTTTAATGTAAAACAATATAACCACAAGTCTATAATGGGTATGACCTGACTAATTAATTTGCATCAACCCGCGCGGGTTGCACTATCCGGTGGACACTGCTTGAGAGTTGGATAGAAACCTTCGTGCGACGCAATAGGAGGCCTCCGGAGAGGGGGATTGAACCCTACGACAGTGGAAACCTTAGTGAGTGTAGTCTCGTGGGGTGATAGTTTTGTGGTGATCTTCTTGATCTACATGTCAAATGAAATATGTGAAATATAACAAGTTGGTTATCTCTTATTGGTAAAGTGTGCGATCTTTGTAGAGTGAAATTGTTCGAATAGCCATACCTACGGTCATGGGAACTTACTCGAGTTAGTGTCTATTTCTAAAATGATCTGTGGGTACGATGAAAAACACGAAGGGTGGATAGAACCCTGAGTATTTATTTCCCCTACACGAAGGGTGGATAAAACCTAGTGATTATAACGGGTGGATAGAACCCAAGTATCAAAAATAACATATGGTGGATGGAACATGAAACACTATTATTATTGCATTCTTTCACATTCTTTAGAAAACATGGCTTAGTTAAAAATGCTAAGTCTCAAAATTTTCTATTTACTATAAATTTCAACTAAGTCATTTAGCAAATAAAAAGAACTCAAGCTATCCCTTGTTCAGCCATGCATTTATATTATTGCGTTCTGTGTGTTGGCTAGCGGAGAATGGTTGTTTGTGCACACCCTCGTTCACTCAATTAACTCAGAACCTGTAGATCATGACCACTAGACCTACTATGCCGCTCTAGGAACATATGGAGATGAAGATGGTGGAGAATAGAACAATCTCTAGTAGTGTAGTTCTTACATTAGTTAGGCAAACTTTGATGGTGATTGTGTGTATACCTATTATCCAAACTTTTGGAGAATAGTAAGGCATCTTTTTCCCCCAGTCATTTGCCTCTAGCAAGGTGAAAGATTAAGTTTCATTTAAGTTGGTTTTGGTGATAATAACAAATAGTATTATGAGGTTTTGGTGATAATGACAAGTGCATTTATAAAACTAACCTTGTTTATTGATTATGATATTACTTAGTCTCATTTGGATGGAAAGGTGAAATTAAAGAGATATGCATTCAAAATCACATTCTTATATATTAGTGCATTTCTTGGATCCAAAATATAGATTGAACTCCACAAATAATTCAAAATAAATATATGCATATGTCTTCATTACACATGCTTGTATGTACACATTTAGGGGGAGTTCACTCTATGTTTTGAAGTTTCATAAGTATTGATCCATGTTTCCTTTAATACACATATTAAGGGCCTTTACTTTGAAATGCATTCTTTGAGTATATATAACTTGTGTAGTTCATATATAGTAATTTTCAATCGGGTTGTCATCTAACTTCTCCATTATGTGTTAATGGTTAGATGATTAATGACAACCGAATATGTAAGCTTTACTTTGAAAGCTTATCTTAGAGTATACAAGTGTTGTATACATATTGTATACTCGCAAATATAATCTTTATCTCATTATTTATTGAGATTGTCATGAATTACCAAAAAAGGAATATTACATAATCTAGTTCCTCCATTTGTGTTAATGGTGAAGTTTGATAATTGATGGCAATTGATTTATGGACTAACATTTTTTATGAGTTGGATGAATAAGTTAGGTTCCACAGATGAGGAAGATAGAATGACTTCAAATGTTGAAGATCATTAAGTCAAGTGGTGATGCATCATGAGTTGCTGCATGTCCAAGAAGAGATGATCATGTGTTGATCATCAAGTCAAGTGAAGACCCATCATGTGTTGATGGAGCTGAAGTAATAGATGCATCATGAGTTGATGCATGTTAAGACTATGACTCAAGGCAAAGGTATGGCTAGTTAGGGCTAATAATGTGTTCCTAGTCTTTTACCGGTCTTAGTGTTTGGTTGAAAAACAGGCTTGCTAGTATAGGTTGTCGTACTATTAAGAGGGGTTATGTCTAGTAGCTGGAGTCTCATCATATGTTGATAGCGTAATCTCACTTGCTCTAGCTCTCTTTGGTGTGAGGTTTATATTTGCGAATGTGTTTTGAAAATAGTTGAAACTCATATGTTGAACCCTTGTAACATGGGACTATACATTGTGAATGTGTTTTACAAGTATTTGAAATTTATGTTTTCATTCTTTGTAGTGTGAGGCTTTCATTTGCAAATGTATTTTGCAAATGGTTGAAGCTCATAGATATAATACTTGTGTCATGATTATAAAGTGTGCAAATATATTTTGCAACTTGTTGAGAATCATGAATAATCCTTGTATGCATGATACTATAGTTTACAAATGAGTTTTGTAAAATTTGTTGAAGTATATGCACTTTTCAGGGAAATCGAAGCTACTGAAGTGTAGTTTGCGGTACTACCGGCGACCGGAACTACCGGCGTTGTAATCACGGAACTACCACGTGTGTTGGTGGTTGAAGACCTTCATGGTCGAGAGCTAATTTGGTCGAACAAATATGGTCGATGACCTGTGTGGTTGAAGATCAACGTGGTCGAATATCATAGTGGTCGAAACCAACGTCGAGATCTGTGTGATCGAAACCAGTGTAGTTGAACCAACGTGGTCGGAATCGATGTGGTCAAGATCTGTGTGATTGAAACCAGAGTAGTCAAACCAGTGTGGTTGGAATTGACGTAGTCGAGATCTGTGTGATCGAAGATCAGCATGGTCGAACCAGTGCTGTCGGAACCGACGTGGTCGAGATCTGTGTGATCGAAACCAGTGTGGTCGAAACTGACATGGTCAAGATCTGTGTGATAAAACCAGCGTGGTCGAAACCGACGTGGTCGAGACCTGTGTGGTCAAAATCGACGTGGTCAAACTGACGCGATTAAGACAACGTGGTCGGAGATCGATGTAGTGTTGGATATCTGTGTGATCGGAGACCAATGTGGTCGAATATCAACATGGTCGAGACCTGAGTGGTCAAAACTAATGTGGTTGTAGACTAGCAAAGTTGAATACCTGTGTGGTCGATTTGGACAACGTGGTCGGAGACCAGCATGGTCAGAGACCACTATAGTCGATGATCGAAACTTCCGACCAGCTCTATGTGAGTGGTCTGATCAGCTCTATGTGAGTGGTCCGATCAGCGAGTGGAACTAGTAGCTCAGTGTGAGTGGTGCTTCCGATCTGTGGAACGTCCGGCTTTTGTAGTGATACGTTTTTTCTAGAGAGGCACCTGTGTGGTGGTCTTCTCCTTCCTTTAAGAGCGGTACTTCCGATCCAAAAATTGTACAATAGAACTACCAGATTTGACTTGTCCTTTGCTTCTAATGGCTAGTTTTTGACCGTTGTGAGGGGAGCGGAAGTACCGTAGTTTTGCTGCCGGTACTTCTGATAATCCTGATTTGCAGGGATTTGGCTCTAACGGCTAGTTTTCTTATGTGGGATATAAATACCCCTTTGTGGCCAGTTGGAGTTGTTATTGCTCGACCCATTTTTATTCCCTTAAGCTAGTGTGAGGTCCCCCTCTTAATTGTGTATGTGTTGCACCTTGTGAGCACAGAGAGTGATCTAGAGTGCATGTGTTGCATCTAAAGTTGGATGTAGTGTCCATTTGAGCTTGTGCATTCGTTGCACGTGGTGAGAGTTAAGTAAGGGGTTGCACGTGGTAGTGTCCAAACCAACAGGATAGCACAACAAGGTGATAAGGCCAAAGCCGTTGCATAGTAGCTCACTGTGAGCATAGGAGGGGAACAGATAGGCGATAATGGCAGTCAAGACAACCAAGAGGAGAGAGAGGCTAGAGTCACCTGAGCAAGCAAGGCACCAGAGAGCCCCTCATCTCAGTTATTCCCCATTCCCCCCTTTCCACTCCAGATCCACCCCCACAAACCCTCACATTCATTCATCCACCACAAAGCACAAGGGGTGCTCAAGGCCAGCCAACAGAGAGCAAGGAGCAAGGAGTCGAGCCCTAGAAGGAGGCGACCAGGAGCTTCCACAAGCCACATGTAACATCCCAAAGTTTTATTTACTTTTATTGGACTTGTTGGATTTTATTTGGGTTTTTTGGTGGTTATTTTCAAAGCTTAGGGTAAGAAAGCTTAATTTGTTTATTTCTAAAACCAAAAATAGTTGATTATATTTTCCCTGAGTTCTCCTAGACCTCTCTATCTCTCCTCACTCTCACCGACTGGTGGAGCCACCTATCATCTCCTTCCTTCCCTTCTTCTATCTCCAACCGCCACCATTGATGCCCTCCGAGTTCTTAACGGCCAACTATTACTCCCCGAAGCAAATACTGCCAATGAAAGCCCTCTTCAATCCCCACTTCCTCTACTGGTTACTTCCACCTTAAACCACGATCGTGCGCCACTACATCAGTCATAAATCTAATGAGCCACCTCTCAGCCATTTCTCTTTCCAGAGCTTATAAATACCTTCTCGAGCATCTCTTGTTCACACTCTTCCTCCCATTAATTCTTGCTTTCGAGTGCCTGAGGCTTTCTACACCGAGTTTCTCCTCTGCCCGGCCTTAAGCCGAGCTCCAGCAAGCATTTCCAGAGAGATTGAGACGCTTCACGCTTCGTCGCCCTGCCTCTGTCCTCACCAAGCCTGCATGACCGTCTGTCGCCCCTTCGTTGATCCAGTCCACCGCTGGAACCCCTTCGCCGTTGACGGCCGAGTTGCCTCCACCACTTCTTCTTCACCGATGACCAACCTCTGACCTCCTCGTAGTTCACACTGAGGTAATCAACTCCTCTCTGTATCCTTTGATAGCTACAGTCTTCTTCGACTGTAGCCATTCACGACCACTGTCGTTCATTGTCGTCCTAACCACTTTGGGTGTCCCGACCTCACCACCGCTCCCAACCACACTACCACTTGCAACGATGCTGCTTTCGACCACTGTTTCTTCTGACCCTTAGCGCTTTTGACCACTAAGTTTTGACCACACTGCCATTCCCGACCACATTGCCATTTTTGACAACCATTAGCTTTCGACCACATGTAGATTTTTGACTATTTTGACCACTCTTTAGACTTTGTAAACTTCGACCACTCTGTAGCCTCAAACCTTCAAGTACCCGATCGGTTACCGTTTCTTCGAGTACCGACCAGATTCTATAGCTTTCGAGTATCAACCAATTCCTGTAGCTTTGACTACGAACCAGTTACTAAAGCTTCCGACCACTCTAAAAACTCTAAACTTTTGACTACTCTGTAGCTTCGACCACACAAAAACATTGTAGCATCCAGCCATCCGACCACAACCGCCTTCGAGCACTCCAGCCATCCAACCATGACAGTCTATTTGACCACCTCTGCATTTGAACGAACCCGTGTTCGACCACTGTCCAGTGCGACCATGACTTGCCGATCACATCTTACGAACCATGGTTTGCTGACCATGACTGCATCTGACAGTGGATGTTCGACCACCCAAAGCCTATCGACCACTATATAGCTTACGAACTGTTCCGAACGTCTTCTCTTGCCGATCGAACTGCTCTGAACACCTTACCAATCGGACTGCTCTGAATGTCTCCTCTTGTCGATCGAACTGCTCCGAACTATTCCAAACATTCTAGAAAATCTCCTTTTTCCTTTTTCTTTAGTTTTAAACTTTCGGAAGCTCGTATTTCTTCATCTTAACTCCATTTGGATCCGTTCAAATTGCTGAATTCTTCTAAATTCCTAAGCTATCTATTTCTAAATTTCTTTTGAATTCTCAAGTTTTATTTGCTTTTCTTTGTATTTATTTGCCTTGGTTTTGTGTGCATAGACTACAACGACTCCAGATAGTACGATTTCGACGATTCGCAGCACCAAGACTTTGAGCAAGGCAAGTTACACCTTTGATCATGTTGATCCTAATAATTAAAATTATTTATGTTGTGTTTTAAATTATTATGCATGCGTACTTTTATTTAAACTTAGTTTAAATTGGATTTAAATTCTAGTTATACCTATGTCCTTTGTATATGGCCAAATTTGACATTGAACATCAAATACCTTGTCACTCTAGATAAAAACCTAGTTAGTATATTAGTATTAACTAAAAATTTTATAGAATTGCTTAGCCATGCTTAAAATGATTTTAGGTGGTGACATTTGTTTCATAAATTGATGGTTTCTAAAACCTATTCTTGACTTCGGTGAGTTAAGAAAGTCTATGAAATTTTGATCAAATGAAACTATAAAATTTGGATTAAACTTGGACTAATGGTTAGTTGGTGGGTGCTGACATGCATTGTTGTTCGGTGACACAATTTTGATTGTTAGGCATAAGGGATTGTGGTTTGAGCCTAAGTCAGGTTAAGGACTGATCTGTGAGCTGCTATTACAAAATCACCCTGTACTACCACAAGTTTGCTATAGGACAAACCTGACTAAGTAATTTGTGAAGTTTCAACTTTGGTTTCGCTATAGGCTAAATATGAGCGTGGCGTAGGTCGCGAGAAGCTCACATGGTACAAGAGGGGACCCTAACTTGTGAATTCATGTCGTGGTGAAACCAATTTGGCAGCTGAGCATTGTAACGGTCTTGTCATGAACTCTACGCAGCATACCTAAGGTAGTGTGCAAATCGCGTGGCAAAATGAGAGGACATATCTTGTGGGTAAAGTTGTACACCTCTGTAGAGTAACAAACTATCCTGGATTGTCATGTCCATGGTCATGGACATGCTGAGTATGGTTTTTCACAGATTAGACTTCGGTTTTTATAATATCTAGTTTGTGGAAAAAATGTGGAATCTTTTAAGATTGGACCGGGTGGGATACTCGTGGTTAGGTTAGTGTTAGGTCAGTGCCTATACTAACGATAATATTTTAAACAAAATGTTGTTTTCATATATATTGCATTAAATTCTACTTTTGTACTTAATTTACAATATTTACTTCAATTCTGTTATTCCACACAAATAACTTTATTATGTCTTCCTTTGACAATAACCATGCATGCATCAAATCTGGTAATTCTCCTAGTGTAACTTGTGGGGCATTTTATGTGCTCACCTTGCTTAAATTTGTTGCCAGAAAAATGACATCTTCGACTACATTGAGGAATGCGATGAATAGGCCACATTTTACAGTCATTCGCCTGTTGGCAAGTTGTAAGATCGAGGAGGCCGACTAGACGGGGTGAATAGGCGGTCTAAATATTCTTTTCAAATTAATAATAATTATTATTCAAGACTTTTTCTTTTTGCCTAAACCAAGTAAACAATGCGGAAGCTTAAATCAAATTGGTTTAGCATAAATAGTTCCTAAATCAAACAAGTTCACCTAAGTGCACCAATAATTCTAGCCTAGGTCTTTGCAATCCTAGGATGACAAGCAATCAATTTAATTCTATGAATGTAAATTGCTTGAATATAAATTGAGCACAAGGAAACAAACCACAATTGACACGTTCTCTTTTTACCGTGGTGTTCGGAGACTTGCCGGCCTCCCCTAGTCTACGTTAAGGTTAGCCCAAACGAATTGGACCGGCTCCACGAATTAAGCATTTCACCTCAATTCCACTAATGGCAGTTCTTTCCCGCTCATGATAGTGAGCTCCAACCTTCACAACTTCACCGGGTCTTCTCATAACCTTCTTTGAAAAGATCATCGCGCACGACACCTCCAACGCCATCTAGGAGTCGGCAAATTCCAAGAGTAACAAGTCAAGTCCCTCACTTGACTCTCACCACATGCAACGAATGCACAAGCTCAATTGGACACAAAGTCCACCTCTAGATGCAACACATGTACTCTAGATCCTCTCTTCCTTCTCACAAAGTGCAACACATTCACAATTTGAGTCGAGAGCCTCACTCTAGCTCAAGAACACAGGAATGGGTCAAGCAACAACATCTCCAACTGGCCACAAGGGGGTATTTATACCCTACACAAAAAACTAGCCGTTGGAGCCAATCCCTAAAAAATAAGGGAAATCGGAAGTACCGTTGGCCAAAAGTCGGTACTTCTGTTCTCCTTGCCAATGGTCAGAAAACTAGACGTTGTAGTCAAAATCAGAACTTCCATTGTTGTAAATGTGGTACATCCGATTTTCCGGTAGTTCCGATATATGACTCGGAACTTCCGATTTCCATGAGGCTAAGTTTTTCAGTGGTTGCTCTCTGGAAAAAAACGTACCACTCAAAGGTCGGAACTTCCAGATTTCGGAAGTTTCGCATTTCACACCGGTACTTTCGATTTTTCTGAGAAGTGCAGATATCTCAACAGATTTTGCAAAACACATTTCCAAACTACGATATCATGCACACAAGGATCACACATGATTCCCAACAAGTTGCAAAACACATTCGCACACTTCCGAAATCATGACACAAGGAATTAGCACATGGACTTCTCACATTTGTAAAATACATTCGCAAACCTAAGTCACATGCTACAAGGATTATATATGAGCTTCAACTATTTGCAAAACACATTTGCAAATATAAGCCTCATATTCCAACGAATGGAAACATGGACCTCAAGCACTTGCAAAACACATTTGCAATGCATAGTCCCACGTTGCTAGAATTCAGCACATGAGCTTCGATTATTTGCAAAACACATTTGCAATATAAGCCTCATGTCAAGATGAGTTAGAGCAAGCGAAGTTTGAGCTATTAACATATGATGAGAATTAAACTACTAGATATGACCCCTCTTAATAGTACGGCAACCTATACTAGCAATCCGGTCTTCCAACCAAATACCAAGACTGGTAAAATACTAAGAACACATCCTTAATCCGAGCTAGTCATACCTTTGCCTTGAGTATCCTCTTGAAACTTGATGACATATCACAACTTCAAGTCCGGGTCATATTCTTGACATGCATCTACGCAAGATGCATCGTTTTTTTCACTTCCATCAACACATGATGGTCTTCTCTTGACTCGATCAACACATGATCATCTTGGACAGCATCAACTTATGATGTATCTTCTTCTTGATGGCCTTCAACACATGAAACCATCTTCTTCTTTGATAGCCTTCAACTATGAAGCTATCTTCTTCTCAATCTTGACTTGATGACCTTCAACACATGAAGTCATCCAAGTCATCCTTATTTGTGGAGCCTAACCTATATATGCAACTCATGAAAAAAGTTAGTCCATAAAACAATTGTCATCAATTACCAAATTTCGCCATTAACACATAATGGAGGGACTAGATTCCACAATCTTCTCTTTTTGATAATTCAAGACAATCTCAATAAATAATGAGATATGAAAAGAATGATTTGCGAGTATACAACTTGTACACAACAATTGCATACTCTAAGATAAGCTTTAAACAAAACTTACTTAACCGGTTGTCATTAATAGTTCACCCATTAACACATAATGGAAAAGTTAGATGACAACCCGATTGCACATGATTATATATAAACTACACAAGTTATATATACTTAAAAATGTATTACAAAGTAAAGATCCTAAATATGCATATTAAACGAAGCATGGATCAATACTTATGAAACTCCAAAACATAGAGAGATCCCCCCTAAATGTGTGCATACAAGTGTATATACTAAGGACATATCCACACATTCATTTTGAACAATTAGTGGAGTTCAATCTATATTTCGGATCTAAGGAATGCATTAGTATATAAGAAAGTGATTCTGAGCGCATACCTTTTTGATTTCACCTTTCCATCCAAATGAGACTAAACTAAAGTATACTTGTACAAACATGTTAGTCTCATATATGCATCTGTCATTCTTACCAAAACATTATAATGATATTTGTTATTATCATCAAAATCTCATTATGGTATTTGTCATTAACACCAAAACCAACTTAAATGGAACTTGATCTTTCACAAGTAGGATGAGCTGCTCCTTTATTATTTATCTTCCGCTAATTTACTTTATGTTTGGCTTTGAGTCTTGTTATTGTAAACTCTGGCCATAAGGCTGTACTCTTTGTTTATAATAAAATTGGTCGTTATGCATGATATGAATCCCTGTAAATACAGTGTGCACTAGCTTTTCTAGACTGGTGCGATTTACACAGAGATTTCTGGAGTTGTTGATATGGGATCCGATACCACAGCCGGCACAACCGACAAGGGAAGGCGACTACCACGGCCATCTCCATCCCACCATGAATCAAACCGACAAGCATCCGATAGAGGTAGGCCACACGACCATTTCCAACCATTTCTTTGTCTTATCGGGACCACACAACGAATGCAAACACTAAGTAAGCATCCATAACCAAGCATCCACCAGTAGCACCACCCTCTCATCCTCAAATCAAAAAGCACTTCAAATCATAGAGTTAAACTTAAGGACATCAAGAAATAGAGTGAAGTAGAAAGGGGAGTAGAGGGGGAGAGTATACCGTAGAGGAGCCCGGGGAGGAGGCCGAGCACTCGCCAGCGTCGCGCTGACGGCCGACAGCGCCAACCCAGAGCCAACGCCGAGAGTCCAGCTGCGCGCGCGCAGGGGCTAAGACAGGGAGCCAAGGGGTTATTCATTAGTACTATGTAGGGAAAAACTTATGGTCTTTCCCAGAATAGTAGTTCATGGTTTTTCACAGAATAGTAGTTGTGTTTTCTCCACATTCATGGACTGTATTAATTGTTTGTCACATTAGAATTATTTATTAGTACTATGCAGGGAAAGCTTACCGCCAAAATTTCACCAAAAACAGCCGGGTATCGGTGGGTCCGGTAAAAATTCAAACTAGGCAAAACATTTTGGATTTATCTAAATTTGACCAATGTATAAAGGAAATTTGCAGCACATTTGTAGTATGAGTGTTCTCATGCCCTGGTGGGAAGGCTCTATGTTTGAGTAGGCCTTGTTGTGTGTTCAAGTGATGGTTTTGCCAATTTTTTCAACTTTTTTCTTTTTGTATCTGAAAAAATCAATTTTTGATTCAAAAATTTGATTAAAAAACCGAAAAATCCGGTAACCCTACCCTGATAAAATTTGCAAACCGATAGCATTTTCTATGGTACTACCATAGATATTTCAATAATTTAAAACATCAATATTTGATTTCATGATGCACATTTCCTAACTGTATCCAATTTGTTGTTTACAAGTGATGGTTAGCCAAGTACCATTTTCCAACTCGTAACTCCACGCCTGCATCCTTTTTGTTTGAGAAGACAAACCGTAGCATAAACTACACTGCAAAGGAAGAAATAGCATGTCAGGCAACTTTGCATCATCCCCATCTGCTAACACGACTCGTCTTGCAGTCGCTGGACGTCATGGACTGCTCGCTTCTGGTCGGCATCAACGAGGAGAAGAAAGAGCTGGTGGTCGGCATCATCGACTTCCTGCGACAGTACACCTGGGACAAGCAGCTGGAGACGTGGGTGAAGGCCTCCGGCATCCTGGGCGGCCCCAAGAACGAGTCCCCCACCGTGTCGAGGTACTTCCTCGCCGTCCCCGACCAATGGTCATCCTAAGAACTCGCTAGCGTTCATCCATTCACCCGTCGTAAGTTTTGAGCAAGGGGGGTCAATCGAGAGGAATAGGCAGGCATTCTTTGGTTGATTTGGTTTTTTTACCAGATCGTAACATGTTGTAGCTTAGCTATAGAACAGGATCAGTCAGCTGGACTGGACACCAAGCATGACCATTGCAGTGTCCAGCCAGCAGCCACATCTCAAGGCTTGGTCACAGTGTAAATTGCGATGATCGACGGCGGAGTATTTAACGCCAAGAAGCACCGGACAGAGATGACAGATCGAAGATGTAACAGCTCAGTTACTTGGTTTCACTGTACATTTGTGTTCTTGCATCATGTTAGCGCAGTTGAGAAGAGACTGCGAGCTCTTGCACATCTGACCCTAGGTACGTGTAGCCTGAACTGGGTTGTGCCGTACCAATTCCACAAGGCTTGGGAGCCTTGGTAGGGTTGGATTATGCGTGTTTTCTAGTTACGGTTTAATAATATAATAAATAGTAATTGTTGAGAGTAGTTAAAAAATCTAAAACTACTTAAAAGCTAAAAAGAACAAATCTATGGCTTTGCAGGCAGGCTGAAAATAAATAGCTAAATTCTAAAAAAAGATCTATATGAGAAGTGAGCGTTGCTTAGAGCAAGTATAATAAGAGGCTGTTAGTAGACTGTATGCTGAGGTGGAGGAGAGAGAGGAGGAGAGAGAAGAGAGATGGGCTGTAAGTTTACAGTCAGCTGAAGCACAAGAACCAAGAAACTTTGTGAGAGAAAGGGGTGGCTCATACAGCCTTCAGCTGGCTGTAAACTACTATATGAATGTGCTGATAAGTGGGCTGTAAGTGTCCATACAGCCAGCTGAAGGCTGTATTATTAGTCTTGCTCTTAAGAGCAAGTATAATAAGCCTACTCAGCCGGCTAAATAGAGTCCACGTCAAAAAAATCGATTGATTTGGCAGAGAGAGAAAAGGAGAGAGAAAAGGGCCGGCGCTTGACTCCCAGCCCGGCTGAATCGCACCACACAGCTCGTTCCCAGCCAGCTGCGGGCGAAAAGCCGGCGCTTCGTTCCCCACCGAAATCCCTGCGATCCCGTGCGAACCCCCGCCGTCCCGCTCCCCCGCGCGCGCTCCCACTATCCCGCTCGCCTCGCCCGCGCGCCAAATCCTGCCGCGCCTCCGCCCAAATCACGCCGAAATCGATTCATCTCACCCCAAATCGATTCCCTGCATAAAAGCTCCAAATCATTCCAAAATCACCACCTCCCAAACCCTAGCGGGCAGTCCCGCCGCCGGAGCCATAGATGGGTGGCAAATCCAAGAGGACCTCTGCACCGGCGCCTATGGAGATCCCGCCGCCGCAGCCTCAACCCGTCCCGCCATATGGACCAAGCGCCTGGTTTCCAACTCCACCTACGCAGTCAACGCCAGCTTCCTGTGCACCATGGTGGCTCGTCGGGCACCAGCAACTAGGCCTGGCGGGTTCCACACCTCATGGCTCTATGTGGGCGCCGCCTGCCTCTACATCTTCTTGGCCTTTGGCTGAGAATGATGATGACTCTGATGTGCAGGCATGGTATGAATCCTCTATTGCTTATGAATTTCTCAGTTACTTTTTTAATCTCTTGCAATTGCTTTTGAACTGTTATGCCGTGTATTGATATTTAACTGAATCACTTGATTGAAGATGACTGTGTTATGCTTTTGACACTTAATGGAAATTGAAAACTACAATTTTTATTTTAGTATATGAAATAATATAGGCTATGATTACCATGAATAATGGCTTATATGTGTCCAAGTTTTAACATGGAATCGTCAAATAAGAGATCTAGGTTTTCATTCAAAATATAATGACCACGTGCAAACTGACAAACGTCTGTAATCCTTTTCTTGTAAAGTGCATTATATCCAAGTTTGTCAAGCTTTGGTAAAAAAAGGATTCTTCAAAGTGCTATGTTGTACCTGAAAACAGTAGCATTTAGCTGTACCTCAAAGAAGCTTCTTGAGGAAGTCAAGGTATAGAATGCGCTTCTACATCTTTCAATTTGTCGGGAACGATGTGATTCGTGAGATTGCCTTTTGGGCATGTGATCTTCCCTGTTTGCACCAGCATGTAGATCCTAATTGAGAGTGCCGAGTCCAAATCCAGTATACGAAACTTCCAGATTTATCCATTCTCTATGCTATTGGCTTGAACTGTTATGTCGTGTATTGATATTTAACTGAATCACTTGATTGAAGATAACATATTTCAGGTTTGTGATGTATGTCAACTGTATCAACTGTATGTCAACTGTATCAGTTAGTTCATAATGATTGCAGTTATTACCTTCAGCTGTATGTCAACTGTATCACTTGGTCTTGCTAAACATTAGATTTGGAGCCATGTCCTTTGCAACTTTTCTTTTTCAGATGTCTATTCCCATTGATCAGCAGAAGCTGCCTAGTGCAGAGAACTGTTTATTTTGCTAGTGGTTTGGTTTGTACGTCTTATTACCTTCAGCTGACCAATTTATGCGTACAGCCTCATGCATTAGTGCATTAAATACTTGATCTGAGGAAAAGGTCTTCATAAGAATTCTACATGAAATGCTTGTCACAGCTTCCTCTCAGAAGTAAAAGTTCATAATGATTGCAGTTATTTGCAAATATATCAAATTATAGCAATAAAGGAAACTGATCAGTGATCACTATAAAGGAAACTGATCAGTGATCACTATATGGAATAATATAGCCAATCAGCATAAGAATAGGGTGAATCTGCAATATCCCAACATTATAATTCTTTGATATCCAAATGGATTTTGATATGCTAATGTAAACTATAGGCTGTGATTACAACATTTGATAGAGTCGTATATGAATTGCAAACTGATTAGTCCATGTAGACAAGTTTGATGTAGTGCATTTTTTTAACAGGGGACCAAATTCTCACCCTCCTGGTGGTTTCTTGAATTTTCTGAATAGCACAACAAGCCCTGCACAAGGTGCGAGCAATGGGAGTGCATCACAGGTAATCAGTGTCGCCGATGACGACAACGATGGCAAGTGTACTAGGACTGAAAAGCGTTTGCTATGGACAAAAAATGAGGATATAAGATTGGTAAGTTTTTTTTGTTACTAGCATCCATGTGTTACATTAATAGCACATAAGTAAACATCTTTTGTTAACGTTGTAGGTCAGTGCTTGGATAAATAGTTCCAATGATCCTATCCAATCCAACTACAAGAAAAATGATCAGTACTGGAAAGGTGTTGCTGATATCTACAACAGCACCACCCCAAAAAACTGTGTAAGGCAAGTCAAGCAAATCAAGGATCACTTTGCAAGAATTAAGAAAAAGGTTGCATGGTTTTGTGGTAGCTGGAAGGAGGCCAATGCTCTATGGGCTAGTGGTGAATCTGATGCAGATATAATGGATAAGGCAATGAAATCTTATGAAGAAGAGCACAAAAAAGATGGTCCATTTATGTATAAGCATTGTTGGGAGGTTCTTCGTGAGGAACCAAAATGGGATGCCTATTTGGAACGCCTAGAAGACCTCGAGCCGGACAAGAGAAAGTTCTGTGAAGAGGAGGATGTGGGGAAACATTTCTCTTTAGATGATGATGCTGATGAGCGGCCAATAGGAGGCAAGCAAGCTAAGGAGCAGCGCAAGAAAAAGAAAAAGGGCCAGCCCTGTATAATAGACCTTGAAGATGAGCTTCACAAGTTTGTAGATGCTCAGAAAACAGCAAATGAATGCTGCAAAGAGATGTTAGAGACACAAAGGCGTGTCTCTAGTGAGAATCTTGAAGCTCGGAAGCTTGCACACCTTGCAGCCAAGGAGAACAAGGAGTCAGTCATGCTAGAAACGTATCGATCATTGTTGATGCAGGACACAACCAAAATGCCTGAAGATGTGAGATCTGAGCATGTGCTAGCGTTGAAGTGTCTGCGAGAGAAATTATTTTAAAAAAAATGACTAAGGTATTGCCTACTGACCCCTCATGTGACAATAATTTCCTCACATTTGACATCATCATATGATAGTTCAGTGAAAAGAAAAACCTTGATTGTGGCATCTTCTCTATGGTGTATTGGCTTATCAAATGCACAAGCTTACTAGATTTGTGCACTAGCATTACAATTTGATGCAATCCATAGATAATCAGGCTGGTTTTTTTAGATGGTTGATTAATTACAATATGAGGCTTTGAGTTGACTTTCACACTCAGCATAGTTTTTTTTTCATATAGCAGTTTTTTACCTCACTTAGTCAATATGAGTCTCATTGTTCCAGATTTCAGCCAACTTATGGATTTAAGCTTGACGGTATTAAATCAATATGAACATGCTATAGGAGCATTAGGATCCAACCTTTTCTGGATTGCAGCTGCAGCCTGATAAAGAACAAGGTTGGCATAAGTTGTATGCATTTCCCTCTCTAATTACATTGCAGGGTTTCAAATTTAGAATGAAGGGCATACCTCAAAATTGCCCAACCTGTACTGGTACATCATTTCCTGTATTCTGACCAGCCTAATTTGAACTTTTTAGATGGTTGATTAATTACAATATCTGTGTATCAATATGAACACGCTATAGGATTTTATTGAAAATCTGTGCTGTGCTACTGAGCAGTATCTGAGCTGAACACAAAATGTATTTAATCTAATCTATGCTAAAAATCTGTGTTGTGCTACTGAGCAGTATCTGTGCTGAACACAAAATGCATTTAATCTAGTCTATGCTGAAAATCTGTGCTGAACACAAAATGCATTTAATCTAGTCTATGCTGAAAATCTGTGCTGTGCATTTAATCTATTGGAATCTGGTGCATTTAGTCAAGTCTTGCTGAAATTATGGACTATTAGCATTCAGTCCAGAACTACAATACAACTGCACCTAACTACAATGCAGTGCAGAACTACAATGCAGATCAGAACACTCTATATAATCCTCCCAAACCCATCTTACTTCCCCAATCTCTCATCTTTTTACTTAAGCTACAAACCCCATCTTCCTTCCCCTACCTCTAGTCTTTCTACTCAACCTAAATCATGTCGGATTCATCTTCATACTCAGATGAATCCGATGAACTAGCTCCTTCCAAAATCATCGAAGAGCATGTTGCTGAGCAGAGCATCCTCGATTCCTTTGCTAGAAGGTTCGCAATGAAGATCAAGGCTGCCTTCTCGGCTGGGGCATCTCAGCGACAATATGGTCCAAGAAAGAGCATCCGGAGGGATCATGGAGGTGCTCATGAGCGTCTTGTTGAGGACTACTTTGCTGCAGAACCACTCTACCCCGAGAGTATGTTTCATACAAGATTTCGTATGAATAGGCGCCTCTTCCTACGCATTGTGAATTCCCTTGGTTAGTGGTCTCCCTATTTTACTTATAGGGCAGATAGTGCTGGTCGAATAGGGCTCTCACCACTGCAAAAGTGTACATCAGCCATGCGTATGCTGGCTTATGGCAGCCCTGCTGATGCTCTTGATGAGTACTTGAAGATTGGGAAGTGCACTGCATTAGATTGCTTAGACAAGTTTGCACGAGGGGTGATTGAGGTGTTTGGTGGGGAGTACTTGCGACGCCCTACACGTGTGGATGTTGAGCGTTTACTTCAGGTTAACGAGTCTCGTGGTTTTCCTGGAATGATAGGAAGCATAGATTGCATGCATTGGCGTTGGGAGAAGTGTCCTTTAGCATGGAGGGGGCAATTCACCCGTGGTGATTATGGAGTTCCAACTATAGTTCTAGAAGCTGTTGCTTCTCAGAACCTTCATATTTGGCATGCTTTCTTTGGAGTTGCTGGGTCAAACAATGACCTTAATGTGCTCAACCAGTCCCCACTGTTTTTTGATGCCTTAAAAGGAGAAGCCCCTCAAGTTCAATTTTCAGTCAATGGTAATGAGTATAGCACGGGTTATTACCTTGCTGATGGTATATACCCAGAATGGACAGCCTTCATGAAGACTATAACACTTCCCCAAACAGAGAAGCACAAGTTGTTTGCCAAGCACCAAGAAGGGGCAAGGAAGGATGTGGAGCGTGCTTTTGGGGTACTACAGTCCCGTTTTTCTATTGTTCATCGGCCTGCACGTCTATGGAAAAGAAAGAGTGTTGGAAGGATCATGCTGGCTTGTGTGATTCTCCATAATATGATAGTAGAAGATGATAGAGAGGATGCTACTATTCATATTGACTTAAATGAGAATCCAGGGGCATCATTTGCTCTACCCCCTGAAGTGAACACTGGTGGTAATCTGTGCTTTGCTGATGTGTTGCGTAGAAAAGCTGCTATCCGTGCTCGTCCATAGCATACTCAGCTTAAAAATGATCTGGTCGAGCACATTTGGCGTAGGTTTGGTAATAGCCATCCTAACTAGTCATGGTGGAATTCTGAAATCTGCATGTTTCTGTTATTTTTCCCCTTAACAGTGAGAATTAACATGATGTCTTACATGTATCTTTTCAGGACTGGGCATGGCATGCTGAATGCTGCAAATGCTACTTGCAGGTATCGACTCTAAAATTCTGAACATGTTCTCTTCAACATATCTGATCTACACTTGTCTAAAAATAGAAACTTTTGTAGCTACTTTTCAGGACCCATATGTTCTAATTTTTGCACTATTATGCTTGTAGTGTTGTGACTTTTGATGCAAATGGGCTGGCTGCTCCATTCTACTGAAGTTCAGCTATCAACTATGGCTTCATGCTTCTATCATCGTCGTCTAGATCAATAAATAATGGCCTGTGTGCCAGCGAACTTATTTAGTATTGTTTTTAGTTAATGCTTTTCTATAAAACTATGTGATCTTTAAGTGTCGTGACGTGGTGCTATGCCATCAGGAAGTATGGGCTCATGTGCTGCAGGCAGTGCTTCCGCAGCAACACCAAGGATATTGGCTTCATCAAGGTATAATCATAGCATATTGTGCTCCTTCTGCATGTCCAGTAGTCAAGAAGTTTTGATTACTACGTTTTGTCTGTGTCACTTGAAGTGCTGTATCGAAGCATATCTTTTGTGTATTTTGATGTTGATTTTTATCTACTGAAACTTGTTCTCTATAATTGATTGTCCTGGTAATTCTTGATTCAATTCAAAATTATAAAGATGTGGTCATTGCACTGATATACGCATTTGTGACTGTTTTGATTGCATATATATACATGTATGTAGATGTGTTAACGTCAGACTGATAGGCTCTATCCTTATAAAATTGTAGACTAAATCTTTCATCAAGTGAAGAGACTCTCAACTTGTCTTCTTTTCCTTGCAGTACCGCTGAAGGCATTTTGCCTTGTTGGCTGCTGCTGTGGTTGAGAACACCTGCATCAAAGAGATGGACCCTTTAGTAGAAGGCGTAATTTATGTGCTTTAGATTTTTGTTCAGAGTACTGTTCTAGTCAACAGTAAACACGTTGCTTGAAATTTGTCATTTATCTGGTACTGTTTCTTTTATTTTAGTACGTGCTGATGGTTCATCTCAGATTATGTTGTTTGGTAAAATGACATGGATGAGCATATCTGTTATCTAATTGAATGAGCACATATGTATGGCCACAAAGATGTAGATCACAGCAGATTGTAGGTACATGTAAGCATTAAATACTTACAATCTCTACTGCAGCCAGTCAAATAGCTAACTCATAATATGAGTTGGCTGTATAACCGACTATATATGACATGGCATTGTCTTACAGCCTTCAGCTGGCTAAATTATTAGCCTTGCTCTAATAGGCAGGGATGCTATTGCAGTACAGCACTCGTGGGCAGATCGGTCATTTCGCTGGAGCAAAAAGCCAGGCGCGCGCCGCGACAAAACCAACAAAAGCGCGCAGGCACGTCGCCCTCGCCCGCTCCCCCGCCACGTCACCGATCCGCGCGCGCGCCTGTCGCTCCCTCTCCGCCCTCCGATCCCGACGCCCCGCCAATCCCACCGTCCATCCGCGCAACCCAGCGTCGCACATTCGTCCCCACTCCCCCGTCTCTCGCGAACCGGCAAAAAAAATCGGCTTGCATTTACATCGTGAAACGATTCCATCACACGCCGTATAACTATATAGCATGCGTTACTGACATGTGGGCCCGGTAACCAACAGGGCCTGCATGTCAGTGAAGGGTGGTTACTTTCACACTAGGCCTCCCTGTATACGCAGCATATGCGCACCCATCTCTTCTCATCTGTATCTACTTCGTCCTCGTCTCCTTGCCCCCGATCCAATTCCAAAATTTCCCCTCTCCACGGGTGCACACTTCACCGTCTCTCTCCTCTACGCTTGCACTGTACCTGGAGAGCTCAAGCTCGGCACTACTCCGTCCATGGCGGCTGAGGAGGCCACCAAGCCCGCTCCCCTCGCGCCCTACCCCGAGGTAAGTTTCTTCCGGGTCTAGCTTTGCTTCCATTAATTCCGCCGTCGATTCGTCCGCGGGCAAATTCTTTCTTTGTTTCTTTACCGGTCGCGAGCTCACCGTCTCCTTGTCCGGCAGATGATTCTTGCGGCGATCGAGGGGCTGGACGACAAGAACGGCTCGAACAAATCGGCGATCTCGAGCTACATCGAGGGCAAGTACGGCGACCTCCCACCCGCGCACGCCTCGCTCCTCACGGCGCACCTCGCCAGCATGAAGGAGACCGGCGAGCTCGTCTTCTCGAAGAACAACTACTTTCGCGCCGACGCCCCCGGCGTGCCGCCCAAGCGCGGACGCGGCCGTCCCCCCAAGCCCAAGGACCCCAGCGCAACCGCCGCCGTCGCTGCGCGGGATCCGGCCTCCTCGCCGCGCCCCCGCGGCCGCCCGCCCAAGCCTAAGGACCCCGTCGCCGAGGCCGTCGCCAAGGCCACCAGCGGCATGCCCCGCGCGCGCGGCCGCCCGCCCAAGAAGGCCAAGGTGGCGCAGGAATCCCCCATTGGCGCGCCCGCTCCAGCTCCCTCCGCCGCCTCCACCGTCGGTGACGTGGCTGTCAAGCGTGGGCGCGGGCGCCCGCCCAAGGTGCGGCCCGCCGCGGAGCCAGCCGCGGCTTGATTGGCTTCGGTTCTTGAATCTTGCTGCGACGGCGATGGTGGTAAGCTTTAGGTGTAACCGTGCTCTTCGATTATGTTTCGTATTAATTGTCGCACGACGTAGTTGCTCAGTATGTGTTGTAAGCTAATCTGGATAAGTATGTGCACAACGGATTGATGTAGAAGTGTCGTAGTTGACTGTGCTGCTGAGAGTGACTGAGTTAATATTATTATTGGCCTCTTCTTGTTGCTTACTGATTATGATGATGATGTTTGTGTGTGGTTGCGATTGTTGCTGTCGGCTTGACTTGGCCCTGATTCATCAGGTGTCTGCTTCATGCGCTGTCAAATAGTGTTGAAATGGTGCGGGACATGTCGGAGAAAATTTATGCTTTTGAGTTATCCACAGTTAGTGGTTGGACCTTGGTGTTTATGAATCTGTTTGCGATGGATAGTGACTTAAAATTCTTCTATTATCTATAGCACCTGTCATCTATGCATAGTTCATGTTTCATACTCAACATAGCGGCAAGTGGAATTCTTCTAGTTTATACAGCAATTATTATCTACTACTGCACAAGGTTAACAATTTCATTTGGGAAAAAATTTTGGAGGGTAGTAAAATGACCAAAACCACCAGAATTTTGGTAATTTGAATTTTGATGGAACTTCAGAATTTTGAGAAAAAGGTTATCAAAGATGGTAGAGATGAACTGGATATTGCATATAGATGAAATAGAGCTGAAAATATAGATGAAACTTGCTCTGATATTTGAAGTTCATCTCAAGATTTAAATTTGAACTCAAATTTCGGTCTTACAAAATAATTTCGGAGGGGACCGAAATGTCTGAAATTTCAGCGAAATTGTTAGCACTGCTCCTGCATAGTTTAATCTTGCTAGGTGATGATGGTGATAAGCTTTAGGTGTAATCGTGCTCTTCAATTTATGTTTTACTAACTGTTGCAAGATGTAGTTGCTCAACATGTGTCGTTGTAAGCTAATTTGGATGAGTTTGTGTACAATGGATGATGGATGAAGTGTCATAGTTGACTGTGCTTCTCATAGTGATGCAGTTAATATTATTTCTCTTGTTGCTTGTTTATTGTGCGTATGTGTTTGCATTGTTGTGTTTGTGTCTGTCGTCTTGACTTGATTCTTATTGGTGGCTATTTGTTGTGTTGTCAAATAGTGTTGAATTTACTGTCACGACCAAATAAATAAGTGTTGAATTCATGCGTGATATGTCGGAGAAAAAAAATAAGTTGTTAGTTGGACTTCACTGTTACTAAGCTGTGCTAGCGGAATTGATGCCTAAATTGTTCGTGAGGTGAGTGTAGAATGATTATGTTTTCTAATTGAACGAAGTGTTCTTTACTGTTCTTGCTTGGAGGTCTTTTGTGTGTGTGGTACAAGCGGTTTATGGCTGATTTTTTGCACTATCTGGTTTATGAATCTGTTTTTTATTGAATGGATAGTGAACTCAAATTCTTTTCGTGTCAATAACACGAATTATGCAACTTTGCATCGTTCATGCTTCTTAAGTACTCAGCATAGGCAAGTGGAATTTAATCATTTATGCTTAGTTGTGTATGCAGTCGGTTTTAAGCTACTATTAAATGTACATTTGATGTTGTTGTTTGCCAGGTGCTATTACAAGGTTAAGAGGCGAAGCATTTTCAGTAAGTAGAGTTTTCATTTCACTTTCTTCTGTTGAACTAGTAGCTGACCATTACTTCATTAATGAAGAAATTATGGGATAAAGTTATGGATTGGTTGTTTCTTTTTGTAAATAAAAATAGGGAGCAACACGGTGTCCTTTAAAACATTTTGTTGTAGGTATTTGATTCTGAAACGTTTCTTGTATGGTTTGTTTGAACTCTCGATCCTAAATTTGGTGCGACGTTACCGTTTCATATGAACAAGTCCACTTTTCAATCTTGAGCTCTGTCCTCGGTTTTTTTTCTCAACCTTAAACACTGAAACTGTTCGAATCATAACCACTAACAAAACAATCCACTTTACCACTTTGACCCAAACTAATGTGGTTTAACAATCCACTTTATCACTCTGACCCAAACTAATGTGGTTTTGTCTGATGTGGCATTGACATGTCCATTTTCGCTTATGTGGCATTGACACTAGCATACATGTCATCATATTTTACCACCTCATGAGCCAAATCACCTCATCAGTGCACATTGGTCGTCTTCTCACTAGAAACAGAGAGTAGAGAGTTGTCCACCATGGATGCGGCTCAACTGAGCTCACTGCTAGCGAGGATAGGGTCCACAACACCTGACGAGGACTAAAATGAGATGTGCCATGATGTTGTTGCCTCCTAGATCAAACATGGGCCAATTCCTTGCGTCCAGAGCTTCACCATGACTCCCTATTCCTCAGCCCATGCCCTGTCCAAGATGTCTTACATTGGAGCATCATCGCCACACTCCCCTTCTGCTTCATCATTGCTCGCACATCGCTAGGCCACCACGGGCAACCATCCATCGCGAAGCCACTATGGGTCAACTTATCATTACCTAGGCATTTCATTTTTTCCATCCTTGGTTATCTTTGTCCTCCTCTGTCGTCGGTGAGATCCGTGCCCAGGGATACTCTGTTTCCAATTGTGAAGAGAGGGAGAGAGAGAGAGAGAGAGATGGAAGGAATAAGGGGATGAGGTGGATGCCAACTGTGGGGTCCTTCCCAAATTGGCCACCGTGTTTGCAAAATTGAATACATGTGGTCAACTTTGCCAGTGAGGACATACGTGGCAGTCAGGTCATCTTAAAACCATGGTGGGTTCGCGTGAGGGGGGTCACACGACCTGGTTGTTGGGATACGGGTAGGCTACACTACCCGATCAACGTCGTAGTCGCAGCAGCGCATCTACCGATGTCCACATGTCCAAGAATAGAATTATGTGCATTGGTATGCTAGCACTAGCGCATGACAGGAGTTTTGAGAGGTGGCAGCTATGGTTTTGATGGATGTGTCTCGAGATGCCTGCCTCAGCCCTGTACCTCTCTTTATATGTAGCCTCTAATCAAATCCTTATCTAATATGATTAGATATCGTATCCACTCAGAAAACTTTCGACCAGATCTTTATCCAATACGAGTAGAAATCATGTCCTACCCGAAGTCTATCATCTGGAACTTTATAATTCCAACCTGTTAAGTGTGTGACCTTGTAGGTTCATGTATATTCGGTTATGAGCTAAAAACTCCTTTTCGGTCCATAAGTCGGTAGTGGTTCCTAGCAGGACATAATGGCTCCTAAATATACATAGAGATCATATTGGATAGACCTATATAGTGCTTATGTATCGATCCCTTTGCCTAGGATACCAGATCGAACTCGATGTGAGAAGTGGGCCATCCTATGATAGCTCGATCCTTAATTTAAACCTGTAGTGGATTACTTAGTTGTGATTGACTCCTTAATCGCATTCGGTATGGCTATACACTTTTTAATCCCACATTGAGGGGCCTAGAGATATCTCCCCCATTATATATAAAGGACAAATTCCATCTTGATCGCTCACATTCTTCTGTATGTTTTATAATAAACTTGAAAGCTAGTTTTATGACCATCCAGTTACGGAGTAGTGTTTGGCAACTCGTAAGTAAAGTATTACATATGTAACTATGATGATCTCAGGTTTTACGATCCTACATACACTAATACGAGACCAACTGATGGCACTGAAGAATATAACAATTCCTGTAGTCTCATGGTAGGTTATTCAATGTCATGTTTTTAAACATGTGTTCACATTATTAATTTGATATCCACATATTCATGATATGTGAAACATGATCATCAATCAATACATGTGCTGATCTACAAACCATAATTATCCCACATAATGATTTAAGATCATGGATAATTTAGAATAACATCAAAACATGTATAAAATGTTCCACGAACAAGTCATATACTTGCTGATTAATATAAAAGATATTTATTCAAGAGACAAAATAACATATTTTTCAAAAAATCATAAATATAGAAGTGACATAATCATCTCCTACACCACCTCTAGGGCATATCACTAATAATCTCTCACTTGCACTATGCAAGTATCTAATACTCATAACTCTTGTACCTTATGCTTTAGCTGCGGGAGGAGCTTCGTCAACGGATCAGAAATATTTAAATCAGTATGCACCTTGCATATCTTCATATTACCTCTATCAAAAATCTCGCGAATGAGGTGGAAATATCGAAATATGTGTTTGGATTTTTGGTGTGATCTGGGCTATTTGGCTTGCTCAATGGCTCCATTATTATTACAATAGAGATCTATTGGACTAGAAGCACTAGAGACAACACTAATGAACTTTGTCTAAATAGTCTCCTTTGCAGCTTCAAAAGTCACAACTTACTTAGCCTCCGTTGTAGAATCAGCAACCATCTCTTGCTTGGAACTGTTTTAGCTCACTACCCATCTATTAAGATAAAATACAAACCTAGACTATGATAAAAAATCATCTTTATTGGTTTGAAAGCTAGCATAAGTGTAACAATTTGTAATTAGCTCTCTCACCTTTATAAACAAGGGACGTACCCTTAGTCATTCTCAAGTATTTCAGAATGTTCTTTACAACTATCTAGTTACTTTCATCTGGATCTTTTATGATATATGCTAGTAACACTTAGAGCATATGACACATTTAGGCGTATACAAAGCATAGCATATATGATAGACCTAATGGTAGAAGCATATAGAATCTTACTCATCTGGTCTCGCTCATCATGTGTCATAGGATACTGAGTCTTGCTAAGACTAATACCATATGATTTAGGCAAGAAACCCTTCTTGGAATTCTGCATGTTGAACCGCTTTTATACTTTTGTTAATGTACATATCTTGGCTTAAATAAATTAGCATTTTATTTCTATATCTATATATCTTTATGGCTAAAATATATGCTGTCTCTCCTAAGTCTTTCATAAAGAAACTTCCGTAACGAATACTTGATATATTCAACTATAGGAATATCATTTTTGTTCAATAATATTTCATCCACATATAGGATCAGAAAAACCAAGTGTGCTATCACTAGGTTTTTTGTAAACATAAGGCTCTTCATTTTTTATGAAGCTAAACTCTTTGATCGCCTCATCAAAACGAATGTTCCTACTATGTGAAGATTGCTTCGGTCCAAAGATAGGTCTATGAAGTTTGTATTACTTTTTAGCATTTTAGGGATCGACAAAATTATCTTTTTCTTTAAAATCCACTTGCATTCAATGGTTTTTACACCATTAGGTGGATCAACCAAGTTCTAAACTTGACTATCATACATGGATTTTATTTCGGATCTCATGTCTCCAAGTTATTTCTCAGTGTCCGAGTCTATCATCGCTTCCTCATCAATCTTAGATTTATCATTGTCTAACAATAAAATATTATATTGATACCTTATCGACAATTGACGTGGCCTTTTAGACTTACGTGGGGCTAATGTCTCTTCGACATATTATACAACATCTTGTACTTCCTACAGAGGTTCAGTAGGAGTTGAAACATTTTTTGATGGTTCTCGAATTTCTTTGAGTCGCATCGTACTCCTACCAACTCTTTTTGAGAGAAACTCTCTAAAAGGATTCTGTTTTGAGCAACAAACACTTCGTTCTCATCCCTTTTATAAAAGTATTATCCTTTATTTTCCTTATGACACCCCATGAAGAAGCATTTGTCAGATTTAGGTATAAGTTTGTCATACATCAAACGTTTTACATATACCTCACATCCCATATTTTGAGAAAAGACAACCCAGGACGCTTCCTAGTCCATATCTCATATGATGTCTTTTCTACGACTTTTGATTGAACCATATTTAATGTGAACGCAACTATTTTTAGGGCATGCCCCCAAAAAGACAATGTCAGATCAGATTAGCTCATCATAATTGAGGCATTCCTAGCGGAGTTAGTTGTTGAATAATTCCACATTGTTTTAGATGATCACCAAACTCATGGCTCAAATATATTCACCTCTACGATCTGATAGGGTTTTAATTGTCTTGCTAAGTTAATTCTATACTTTATTATGAAATTCCTTAAACTTTTTATAGAATTCAGACTTATGCCCTATTAAGTAGATATAACCATATCTATTAAAGTCATCAATAAAAATTGCAAAGTATTGAAAACCACCTCTAGCCGTTAAGTTGATTGGTCCACATACATCTGAATGTACTAGTGCCAACAAGTCATTTGCCCTCTCATCTAGACCAGTGAAAGGTGCCTTAGTCATTTTGCCAAGTAAACAAGACTCACATGTTTCAAATGATTGAAAATCAAATGCGTTTAGAAGATCATCTTTATGGAACTTCGCCATACGCTTCTCATTTATGTGACCTAAACAGTAATGTCAAGTATAAATGGGATTCAAATAATTAGACTGAAGCATCTTATCATTAATGTTATAGACATGTACATCCTCAAGATTTAAAACATATAATTCATTCACCAATGGAGCATGACCATAAAGCATATCATTCAAATAAATTGCATAATAATTGTTCTTTATTCTGAACTCATAATCTTCCGCTCCCAAATATGAGGCAGAAATAATTTTTTTTGCTTAAGGCAGGAACATTATAACAATAATTTAATTTCAAAACTAATCTTGAGTGTAAAGATAATGGTAAAATACCAATAGCCAACACAACAACTCTTACTTTTTTACCCACACGAAGATCAATCTCGCCTCTTGCTAAACTTCTCCTTATCAACCCTTGTATTGAATTGCAAATATGAGCAATTGGTCCAACATTAAATACCCAAAAACCAATATGAGAAGTAGCAAGATTTATTTCTATAACATTTATCCTAGAAGTAGAAATCTTACTTCTCTTCTTTTTCAGTTCTGCTAAGTACTTCTTGTAGTTTCCCTTTCAATGTTTAGTCCTTTGGCAATGGTAGCAAATAGTGTCAAGTGTAGCGTCAATCTTGAGTTTCTGAAGCTTAGATTTGATACTCGAGATCTCATTTTGAGTTTCGTCTGTGCTTTTCTTTTGCCAAAAGCCATACTTCTTTTTGAAGTTGGTAGTCTTTTGAACCATTATCATATGATTAGAGCTTTTCTTAATGCTCTCCTTTGCTGATTTAAGCATTTCATGCAATTTGGTCATTGATTTCTCTATACCATTTGTATGAAAGTTCAAAATGACACTCAAAGCTCGGAGGGAGCGATTGAAGAATCACATCAGTAACCAACTCTTGGTTAAAAGGAAAACCAAGTTTTTTCAAACTCTCAATGTAACCAGTCAACGATCAAAATCTTGATAGGTGTAACAATTAAAAGGACATCAAGTTTTACTTAATTTTTCTATAGGGATACTATTCTATCATTTTAAAAACACTCAAGGTAATAATAACATGAGTAATAGTATAACAGGAACATAAAAATATTCACTTTTAATCATATTAAACCTTGAGATCGTATGGCGCTTAGCACGACAATCTCTATCACTATGCTTCTTGTCTACCAAGCCATCAATGTTTGAGGTCACCACATTAATCTACTTATCTATTACTCCTAACAACTAACAGTTAATTACATATGAAAATACCAAGCATCATAAGTTGACACGCAGACCATTATACAATAATATGTAGCTCATGGCTATAAATTAGCATGACGTGCATGTCATGAAAAAAAATTATACATGCATCGCATAATTCAGTTTTATATGTAGCATGAACATATAATACTGTAACAAATGTCAAGGGCCTATTCACGAAATTGCATTTGAAAAATATTATCAGACTAATCATATTAACCTAATTTTAAACCAATATGATCAGCTCGATTTTCTATTGATTAATCACACTGATGGCGTGAGAGGTTTCCAGAAAGAACGACAACTTGGTGCTATCAATTCATACCTCCTTCTGTTCAATCTGGCTTTTGACTTGTGATTGAAATTACACTGTAGTAGTTGTTAGCATTTTTTGAGTTATTCAATTAAAGAAAAAGTAAATAAAGAGAGAGAAAGAAAACCATCGTTATATCTTCACGGACAATACAAAGAAAAATAGAGAAAAAGCCCAAAAAAACCAAAACAAAGTCAAAATTGAAAAACCAACGTATTTATTCTGGCTTCAAGCTTCTAAAATCCAGAAGCCTAAGCCAGATTAACCGAGGCCTAATTGAGAGGAAGTTCATGTTGCGGCTAGATAAATAGATGCCCGTCCTTTTCATCTGTTCCTCAATTGAAGCCTGCAGATATTTCTCTCCTCAACCGGTCACAGGCTCACAGACTGATGTCCATAAGTAAAGGTAAATGGCGAGTCTGTTCCTTTTACTTCGACTTATTGCTTGGCAGTGATCGTTTTGGCTTCAGTTTTTAGCCTTCGACTTATTTTTCACTATTCATAAATTTCGTCTTTTTCTGAACTTTTGGCTTTTTGTTGAGCTTTTTTGCCGGTTCTTTTTCCCGTATTTGTTTGTATTATACGTAATGGGCTAGTATATTTTTTATATTTAATTATGCTAAATAAGCCTCTGTCAGTTACAATATTTTTTCAGCCAACTACAGTGTTTTTCAGCCATAAACCACCAAAAATAAGTCCAAATGATCACCACCATAGTTATAGATTATTTATGAAAGAAATTATAGAGTAATAGAAACTCGTATCAATTTTGGTTGATACAAATGAAGTCGTTACAGTATGTACTATAATCAACTTATAAAATTTATCAAAAAGATATTTTATTTAAAAGTTAGATATTATAGAAACTTTTAAAAAATCAAAAGAACAGACCCGGCAGTGCTCATCGTGAAATTGTTGCTGTTTCCACTGAACCATCCGTCGGAGCGAGTGTACTAGACACGTAGAAGGTGGGCTGCATGAAGTATGTAAGTATGAGCTCCCAGAGATTTGTAAGGTCACAAAAATGAGTTCACGTTCAAGCAGAAGAAAGCCCAACTTATGACACTACGCTACGCGCTGGGCTACAAGATGCACTCTATTTCACTGTCGGAGTTATTCTAATTCCAAGTTTCAGCTCAGTTAAGGACGTTTAGTCCACTTGCTGGAATGGATAAGTCGGTTTCTTAATTCTAACTTTTTTTTGTTTTGTTTTGTTGGCTTTCTTCAGCTTTTTTGTTTTGGCTTGCCCTTTTCCTTTATATTGTCTGTGGAGATATAACAACAGTGTTTTTTATTTTTTTCTTATTTTTTAATTGAATTATTTAGAAAAAGTTAATAGACGCTATAGTGCATTTTCAGTCAAAAGTTAACAGCCGAAAACTGTAGCTGAATTGAACGGACCCTTAAATGCTCCCTGATTGGCGACCACGTCCACCGTTGGTTCTGTTCATTTCGCCGGAGTCTGGCCGGCGGCCCGCCCGTTGACGGCAGCCAAGGTTTGGCTGGTCATGGTCCCACCCTAATTGGCTTCACCGCATCATCCCTGGACTGGAATGAGGGGTATGGCATTTCGACCGGAAAGGCGCATTTGAGCGATACGCTTTCTTCCCCCGGAAACGATACCACATGTTATGTGCGACTGCTGTTTGGTCGGCCGTAGAACCATGCCCAAACGAGCACGGCCTGTTTAAGGCAGTCTTGGGCTTGGAGGCTCATAAACCGATGGGCGGGCCCGCTCATCTCTACCAGGCCCAGTACACCACGCGTTTTCCCCGCCCGTCCAGCGAAGATGCCTTGCAAGCGAAGCACCGACTCCATTGCCTCCCCTCGAACCCCGCGGAGACAACCAGACAACCACCACCCAGTCTACTCCGCGTCCACGCCCCAATCCCCCACCCCACCCACGCTTCCTCCTCCGCCTCCGACCGCCATGATGGACAAGATGAAGGATCTCATGAAGAAGGTCACCGCCTCCTCCCCCTCCTCCGCCTCATCCTTCAAGGGAAACTCCCACGTCCTCGGCTCCGGTCCACCCCCCTCGTCCGCTTCCTCCTCCCGCGCCTCAAACCCTAACCCCAGACCCACCCCCAAGCAGCAGCCCCCTAGCCAAGCCGGGTCCTCCGATTTCACCCCCTTCTCCCCCCTCATCTCGTCGTCCTCCTCCTCCTCCAATCGCCGCCCCGATGCCGCCGCCGTCGCGTGCCCCAACTGCGCCGAGGCCTTCCCCTCCGAGCTCGCTGTCTCCAGTCACCTGGACGGCTGCCTCGCGTCGGCCGGCGGCGCCTGCGGACGCGCGACCGCGTACCTCGCCGGCGACCCGCCCGCAGCCGCCGTGGAGGTGGTGAAGAGGCTGCTCGGGAACCTGCTCAACGAGCCGTTGAACGATAAGTACAGGAGGGTCAGGCTTGGGAACCCTAGGATCAAGGAGGCCGTGGCGGACAGGGAAGGCGGGCTGGAGCTCCTCGAGGCGGTGGGGTTCAGGGTCGTGGACGAGGGCGGGGAGCTCTTCGCCGTTATGGACGAGGCGCCCGAGGACTCGAGGCTGGGCGGGATCAGGCATGCCGTGCTCCTGCTGGAGAGGGCCCGGCCTTTGACCCCACCGCAGGCAGAGGCCAAGGAGAGCTGCCCAAATGGGGTTAAGGAACGGCAGGAGGTTAAGAAGATCGTTGATCGACAGGTGAGCACTTGTTTAGTTAAATATAATCTGTCGATTGCTTATTTCAGTAATTAGAAAGGAAGTTAACCATTCGGTCAATGAATTGAACTGCGTTATGGTACTGTGATAGTATGATTTGCCTATGCTATGATGTTCCAGACACACTCATGCCAAATTATGTTTGGACACGTTTTGCACAGTCATGCTATATTAGGTTTGTTTTTATTCTAATAGCTCCGGTGTTCTAAAAATGGGTATACTAGGCCGTATACAAGTAACGGGTGCCCCTACCTGTTAGCTGATTATTTGTATAATCGGGTTGGTTATGCCACATAATAGGCAGATTATGCCGTATAATCACTACTAGGTTGGGTGACCGGTCGAGTACTGGTTACCGATTGTTAGAACCTTGAATAGCTCATAAGATGGCAAACTAGTATAAATATAAAATCAAAATCCTGTTGTCTGCTTGAGATAAGGAATGCGCCACAACAAATCCTGTATTCAGTTATAGGTATGTACTTACCAATGTGTTACCATTCCCTTGAGATATTAATGAGACAGTAAATATGAAGCCCAAAAGCCTTGCACCATCATATATAAAATTATATGTTAGATATTAGAATTTGAAGAAACTAACCAGTACATATGTATGATTCTTCTTTTTCTTTTACATACATGTCTGCAGTTTGCCCTTTTTTTGGTATATTTATGAAGTTTGAGTCCATTGAATTGAAGTATAGTCCCTTCTCTTGTTCCGAACGTTGTAGGGTTTTTGAACATTGTTGCTTGTTGGTACAAATGTGTGGAATGATATGCTTATACTTCTGCCTCTATCTCTGTGAATATCTCTATATCGACACCGAGAATAATAAAGGGCAAGACTCCACAAAAATGACATGTAATCTAGTTTTTGTGTAGAGAAATAGTTCTACTTCAACATTGAAACATGATCCCTAATTAAGTATCAGATGCAGATGTTCGAATTTTCTGTTTGAATCTGATGTGACTTGTTGGGATGGATATTCATGTTCAGGTAACTGTTGCAAACTTGCCATTGAAGAAGCTAAATTGATATGTTCCAGGCTCCCAGCTTGTACTTCCAATACATCTTCAATATGTATTGGAATAAGATACATATCATTGTGTCAGGGACATATCAGTGTCTGATACATCATGATTCATGCATGTGTATAAATTAGCAGAAGTGTCAGATGCTCAGACTATCAGTGTGACATATAACTCTGCCTACATCTTAATCATTGCCATATCAACATTAGTTTATTTCTCTTTTGCACAACATGTTGCAACTTGCATCTAGTAATTACTGTAAGATCATTTGCTTGAGAACACGAGCTTTTTTTGAGTAAATATTTCTCGGCAAACCTCAAATTTTAGCATATAAGACTATCTGTGCATTGATACCTTCTTTTGTTTTCTGTATCAACAATTGATTATCCATTTTGTAGTTTGCTTTTGCTCTTAGTTCTATCTTATTAGAACGGCAACTTATTGAACTGACATGACAACTTCACAGATTCGGGTATTCTTCAATGTTCCTGGAAGTTCCGTTGCACAAAATGATTTACCAGATTCTTTCTACAACCTCGGTAGTGAGGAGATAAGGAATGAGGCTAAGATGAGGAGGGAAAGGCTAGAACAATCCCGGTTGCTAATCCCGAAGTCATACAAGGAGAAGCAGGCACTGGCTGCTCGACAGAAGTATAAACAAGCACTTATTCGAGTTCAGTTTCCTGATGGAGTGATTCTCCAGGGTGTTTTTCTTCCAGCAGAGGCTACTGGTGCACTATATGAGGTATTTTCATGTTTGTTCCTATGATTTGTCATGTTGAATATCATTCGAATATGTCTCAATTTAGAATGAGTAGATGGTTTATTGTTGGTGGCATTTAAATATATTCTTGGACATGTACACTCTTACCAATACCATATATACGTTGTAGTTTGTACTATTATTATTTGGCAATTGGCACAATCAGTCCCAAGAGTACTTAGCCTGGTAGCATTTGTAAAGTTGGCTTACCAAGTCACCATCAATGCATGATAGTTGTTTCTCTGCCTCTCTGGGCATAACATGTTAATGCATTATTTTGAAAATTAATGGTCAAAGCTGTACCTTGCAAACCATGAGATGTCTAAAACATTACTTATTTGAGAATGGACGGATCAGTCAGTATCAGTAGATATATAGAACCTGTGATCTGGTCTTATCTTGGATCACAATATGTCTCTTAACCCCGAGGATAGTGTATGAGGAAATACAGGAGCAACTGTGTTGTTGTCCCAAGTAAGTTTAACCGCGGAAGAAGTTAGTGGAATGTTAATTAGATGGTGTCATGGTGTGAACCCTGAATGCTACAGAATTTATTCACGTCCAATCTCTAGATTTTCCTTTGTTGGCACATTGGTCCTATCCCACAGAGAGTACAAATCTTTGACAAAGCTAAGCACATTCACTCACTTATTGCTTCTACTGTCCCACTTCTCAGCAAACCCTATTTCTGTTGTAAATGCTGCTAAAATAATGAACAGAATCCATAGTACCTAATAATATGCGCGCTCTAGCTTCCACGATCATGTGAGCGACTATGCATGTCTACATTTCCATAGATAGTTTTTGTGTGTGCGTGCATGTGTGTGTTTGTGGGTGGAAGTCTTGGCATAAGAGTGAGAGCAACCTTTTCCGTGTGTGCACGCTTCTTGGCAAATCCTGATGCCCAGTCTCTCAGTACTATACTTTGGATTTAAAAATGGACACTGAATAAGATCGTAATGGGGGTTTCAAGGTTGATAATCTTGCACGACTTCAACCCTAATAAAAGTTACAAAATGCTGAATGGGATAGCCTCATTATAATACACTCGATAGCATAAACTGGATTTGTTTATATCCAGTGGATGTCTATTGCGCAGCTTGCATGTGGTCATTCTAGACTAGCTTTTATATTTGTACAAGTCTTGAAGCTGCTCCTGTGCTTCATGTTATGCTGTTATCTGTGCTACTCAAAATTGTTTTCTTAGTGTTTAAACTGGAATTCTTGTATTACAATATATTCATGCCATTTACTGGTCTTGTAGCAACCAGCTAATGTGCTGTTTCCCCCTAATGTAGTTCGTCGCATCTGCGTTGAAGCAGCCAACCTTGGAATTTGATCTTATCTGCCCAGGTCTTCCTAAGTCACGCGTGCTACCTCATTTTCCAAAACCAGGAGACCGGGCATGCACACTGCAAGACGAAGGCCTAGTCCCTTCTGCTCTGCTCAAATTCAAGCCCAGTGAGACTGATTCCGCTGTGTTCACCGGTCTGCTAGACAAGCTTCTTGAAGCCAGTGAACCATTTACAGCTTCATCCTCATCAGCTGTAAATACCTACTAGCACTTGATTGGTGGGCTGCTGACTTGTCTGTAACAAGTACTTTCATGTTATCCATTTCCCCCCAAATCTTCTGTTACATCGGACTTCGGATAGCTGTATTTGTAGTTTACAGGGGTATGTAGGACATATATTGCATGTAATTGGCATACCTTCTGGCGAAACAGGCCAATAATTCATCAGGCCCAAATTCAATTGGATACGGAGCGATAAGTATGCTCTGCAATGTGTACAATACGTGACAGCGTTTCTTGAATTTGCTTTAGCTGACTTTTGAGAACGATTAATATACCTGCTGCTGGCAATATAGTTTGGTAACCTGAGTGCCTGCCGAACATGTATTTGCAATTTTTTTCTATCTTCCTGAAGATTTGAATGTTACGTGAAGACCGAATCATGTATCAAACACTTTTACTCCTGTTTGTGTACGTCTCATGCATGCAACTAGCTATACGAAGGATCTCTGTTCTTTAAGAATGTGCAACAATAAATTAAGGTGGTGATCGGTTCGGCTGAAAAGTTCATGGCTTATGGCTGAAAACACTGTAGCTGGCTGAAAAACGCACTGTAGCTGACAGATGCTTATTTAGCATAATTAAATTTAAAAAAATTTAAAAATATAAAAAATATGTTAGCCCATTACGTATAATACAAACAAATACGGGAAAAAAAGAACCGGCAAAAAAGCTCAACAAAAAGCTAAAAGTTCAGAAAAAGACGAAATTTATGAATAGTGCAAAATAAGCCAGAAGCCGAAGCCAAGTTGATCACCACTGACAATCACAACAAATGTCGCTGCCATTGTTGCCTGGTGTGTGTGCTCTTCATGGCCTCCTAGGCTGCTAGGATGACTGATCTGGCGTGGAGGCGTTGAATCTGCTATAGGAGGCCTACGCAGAGGATGAGGACGATGGCGGGGGAGGACGTCTGGGCTGAGACAGAGGTGGAGCTTGTGGTGATATCCTTGACCCACGATGGAGCGTGTGGCGGTGCCATCGGAGCAGAGGCGAAGCTTGTGACGATGGTGGACCTTGTGGTGGTGGCTTCAGTCGGCGGTGGAGCACGTGGCAAAGTCGTCGACTGGCGGGGGACGTGTGGTGGTGGTGCAAAGAGAGGGAGGGGCAACTATGCACAAATCCTCCCGAAGTGCCCCTCTCCACAAGTCTCTTCTAAAGGCTGCTTCTTGCCGCTAGGCCTTTGATTTGGCTTTTGGCTTTTAAAAGTCAGAAACCAAAGCCGCCTCAAACATCACTTATTCTTCGACGAGCGGCAGAGGATTTGTTCCTCAAGGGTCTAGTTGTACTTTTCCTTCATTTTAAGGTCCTCTTTGTAATATGTGGATGTACCATGTTCTCTTTTGTTAATAAAATCTTAGTAGGCCCTTCTAGCGCCTCTTGCCTTGAAAAAAGGATGTACAAATATGTAAACCTAATTATACAGGTGACTCGTTGACTCGCTATTCAAACTGAACTCTAGAATAGTTTTCTATAGGCTATTGCATTTGTAATTACATAGTGTAGTCGTTGTTCTTTTTGACTTTTGGCTTCTCTAAAAATCATAATAAATAGGGTGATTTCTTGAAGCGGATTCTCCAAACAGATTATCAGACCCAAAACTGTGTCCGTCGTTTGTGTTGGCATCTCCGCTGTCATCTCGAAAAGTATAGACAAAAGTCATTAGCCATAACCAAAAGCTATTAGCCGCAACTTAAAAGAACATGACCATAGATTAGCTACAGCTTATACTTCAATCTGCGAGACATAACAAATCATATAGCAATTGAACAAGATCACGAACCAATTGGCTGGGTTCTTTTAAGCTTATTGTTTGTGGCTTTTGATTTATGCTACAGTAATTAGCTTTTAAATGATGTGTTTTTTTTAAGTCGGGGTCTATAAGTTGATTATAATAGACAGTGTACCGACTTCAATTATACTGATCAAAATCACACGCGACTGTTTCTCTCTTTGTACTATCTCTTATCTCTTATGAATATGCAGAATTCAAAATTAATAAGGCACAGCTCAAAATAAAAAAACCTAGGCGCAGCTTGATGATCCTACAACAATCCGCCCTATTGCTAACAATGTGTGAAAAAGATCTCACGTGATGGTATTTTGATCATTAAACTAATCGTGTGGAAAATCCGTGCGTTTATCACGGCGATCAATTTCAAAAAATCAATTTGAAGTATTGGGATGAATGTATGTACATAATACCCATATGAATATGGAAAACAAAATTCATCATTTATTCACGCAATAAACTGTATACAATTTTATCCGAATAACTGTACTCGTGAGGTGCGTCTGTGTAAGTACCCTAGAACCGTTCCATAACCATCCTGTGAATAAATTTGTATAGACGCATAAGATCACGCAATCATATGGTTATGGACCATAAGATCAAAAAGCTCTCCATAAACGCAATCTTATGGTTATGGACCATAAGATCAAAAAGCTCTCCATATACGAGCACAAATACCATCTCCATCTATCTCCACCAGGACATTTTCCTCTTGTTGTAGGAATGATCCAACACTTTGTGATTAGATCTTATAACTAACCTAATATATAATATGTAATAGATCCAATAGTATAGAGGAATATATTAATGTACCTACCTTTTGTAATTATTAAGAGATAGAATGAGAATTCTCATGTATATAAACCCTCCAAAAGGGGTATAAGGAGGGGTATCTACTCATTTTATCATCAGCTCTCTACCTAGATCTTTTGGCTGTTTTCTATGGAGATGGATACCTTGTATCCACTATTGTAGCCATGCTACAACTCCTCTCAACCCTGAGTTCATCACCATCACAATCTCTAGGCACCTTCAACTCCTAGAACCCTAGTCTTTTGAGAACTGAGAGGGGAAAAAAAATCCTGCAATTCCAAGTGGCAAGAGGGGGAAATCACGAGCAAAGGGATGGAGGAGGCTGTGCTGGACGAAGCGGTGGTGGCCCAGCTGCAGTCTCTCATCGCGCGTTGCCGCTCCAACCCTACTCTCCTCCACCACCCCTCCATCTGCTGCTTCAGGGACTACCTCCTCAGGTTCGCGATCTCTCTCTTCTGCTTATCCGGCTGCCTCGGGAGTCTGAGAAAGGATCTAAGCAAGTCCGCATGTGTGTGCGATTTGTTCTCTATTGCTACGCACTTTTCTGGGCGTTTTTTTGGGTTCTTTACATGCTTTCTTGCTCTTGTTTGCAGCCTCGGAGCCAGGGTTCCGGTAAGCAACTTCTTGCTTGGAATGTCCTCTTGCGTTTCTTTTATACAGCAGTATTGATTCGGGTGTAGATACCGTGCGAGATTATCTGTTTGGTTCTTGGTGTTAGATGCAATTAGTCCTATTAGTTTGGTTTCCTGCAAGTTTCTTGAAACAAGAATTGCCCAAATTATCGAGGTTAGTGAAATCTGTTGGATATTGATCTAAGGCCAAAACGGCCAGAAAAGGAAGGACGTGGGGAAATCCATGTTTCACTGATTTTCAGCGCCCTGATCGGGGGTGCCTTACCAAATAATGGTTACGGTCCCCCGTTGCAACAGCGCAATATAAAGCAAGGGTTTCCGGCCTCTCCCGTACGACTGCGTTCGCGTGAGAGACACAAACCCCAAACAAAACCCTAAGGATCCGATCTCCTACGCGCTGCTAGCAACGGGAAGGCCATCGACCGCTGCCTCTGCAGGACTTCACCGGCGACCCTCCGGATCCCGATCTGCACCAACTTGTCCCCACGCCTGCATCACGCAGGCACGAGGTCTTCGCTCAAATGGCGTTCATCGGCGACCGTAAGTTTTCCCCAACTCCCCAAGCCTAGGTGTTCATGTTCAGTTCTAGGGTTAGGCCATTGCTCATGTTTAGACTTCCCTTAAGCACACATTTGGTATCAGAGCACTCCCTAGAAACTTTCATGAACCCTAATACCCTAATCGGTTTTTGGTTCTACCGTTTAATGGTTCGGCTAGCATAAGAGAAGGAGGGGAATCAAATCTTTATGCAAACCCTTATGTTCTTTTCCCAAAATCTGATGAAATCCCGATTTTGGAGCCCCCCAATTCATGCAAATCTTCAGATCGGCAAGCAAAAAAAAAATGATCAGGCGGGGGCTTACGGTTTTAGATCCCGCCGGTGCTTCTTTTCGGGCGTGCGCCGCTGTTCCCGCCGGTGTAGCGGCCGCCGCCGCCGCCGCCGAGCTGTCTCGGGCCGCCTCCGCGCCGCTCCATGTGCCGCCGCCGAGAGCTGCCGCTCCGCGTCGGGCCGCCGCCGCCGTCGCCTCGCGGGACTGCACCGCCGCTCCGCCCGCCGTCGCCTTGCGCGCGGGGCCGCCGCCGTCGCGCCGCGCCGCACCTTTTGCGCGCGCGGCGTCCGGCACCTCGGGCCGCCTCCCGCCGCGCTCCGCTCGGGGCCGCCAATCGCCGCCGCCGTGCTGACGCCGCCGGATGCCGCAGATGCCGCCGCACGCCTCCCGCCGCCGCCTCATACCCGTGATTTTTGGTGAATCGGTTGAGATGTGGCCTTTTAGGGTTAGGGTTGAGGGGGCGGTATTTTGTTCAGGCGTTTTTTGCTCTCAGCCGTCCGATGCAATCAAACGGCGCGTGCAGGTTGCGGGCATGAATCGGGCCGCGCTGGCATTTCTGGGCCGCGCGCGCTTTATGGGCCAATTGAGGTTTCTAGGCTGGCTGCCGTGCGAGCGAGCTGGGGCCGTGCCATTTTTGTGGGCCGTGCGAGTGTTTTGGGCCCCGAGAGGTTTTATGAGCTAAATGCTATTGCACAGCAGTGCTTTATTTTATGTATTCCAGTATATATATTTCATGCATTTATGTTTTTATCTCATGTTCAATTAATGATTATTTGATGTCTTTTATGAAATTATTAACGGATAATGATGCTAAGCTGCTGAAAAATATTATGCCCTTTTCCGCTGCGTAATGTTCTGCTCCTAATTGAATGGAACCAACGGGAAATTCAATTGGAGGGCTGTATTTAATTTTACATGCTATTACCTTTTGACCAACGTTTATTGTAATTGCATGTAATCAATTATGTTTATTTTTATGTTTATTTTTCGCCATGCTATTACTCTTTGACCAACGTTAATTGTAATTGCATGCGATAAATTATGTTAAATTTTTCGCTTCTGCCCAACGGTGATGCGAAAAATTCTTATGAGCATGTTGTTAATCATACCAACGTAAGATTAATTTTCATGCAAATTAATTATGCGTTTTCCTAATGTAAATTTTAAATTTTTTCAGCTGCTTCCGTTTCCGCTCATGTTAATGCAATTGAGCCACTTAATGGTAGTAACTTCCAGAAATGGAAGTTTACACTTATGATGACTTTTCAGCTCTTGGATCTGGACTACGCGTTCAGATTCGATGAGCCTGTCGCTCCTACTGAAGGGGAGGACAATTATGATGACAAAATGAAGGAATATAAAACTAATGCTGAGAAGTGGAACCAGTCTAACCGTGTTTCACTTGCTGTGATGAAAAACTCCATCAGTGAGGTCATAAGGGGAGCAATCCCTGAAAAGGAAAGGGTAAAGGACTATTTGTCCTCCATCGAGGATCACTTTAAAGGGTCCTCTAAAGTTTATGCTACCACACTGATGCATAGGCTCATGAACACCAAGTACAATGGTACTAGAAATGTTCGTGAGCACATTATGACAATAATCTTGCTGCCAGACTTAAGACAATGGACATGGCTATTTCTGATGGTTTTGTTGTCCATTACATTATGATGTCTCTTCCCAAGCAATTTGAAGCTTTCAAGGTGAACTACAATACCATTAAGGACAAGTGGACCATGAGCGAGTTGATCGCTAATGTTTCACAGGAGGAAGAGAGGCTCAAGGCTGAGGGGGCTACTGATTTTGTGAATCAAGTCAGCTCCTCAAATAAAGCTGGTCCCTCTAGAAATAGAGGTGGCTACAAAGAAAAGGGAAAGAAGGAGCAAACCTACTCCCCTTATCAGAAGCCACAGCACCCACAGCATCCTAAGGCGCCTAAAAACGCTTCAGGACCTGGGAGCTCAAATGAACAGAAGAAAAGTGGTGAATGTTACTTTTGTCAGTCGAAGGACCATTTCAAAGATGATTGTCCTGGATGGCTGAAATGGCTCGCCAAGAAAGGTACTTATGAAATCACTTATGTTGATGAAGCATTTTATGCTGATTTTTCTATAAATTCTTGGTGGATTGATTCTGGTGCTTCTGTGCACGTTACGAATTCCTTGCAGGGATTCCATATGTTGAGAAGTCTCAAAGGGGAAAGAAGCCTAAGAGTGGCTAATGGGATGGAAGCCGAAATTCAAGCTATTGGATCGGTTTCTTTAGTTTTGAATAATGATTTTGTAATGAAACTTAATGATGTTCTTTATGTTCCCTCGATGAGAAGAAACTTGATTTCCATTTCATTATTAGATAATGATGGATATTCTTGTAATTTTGGACACAGAATGTGTTTGATTTATTTTAATAATGATAATGTTGGTCGTGCCATCCGACACGACAAGCTTTATATGTTATCCCTGCAAGATTCTCCTATATCCATGAATGTATGTGATGTGAATAAAAAGCGCAAGCGAATTGATGAGACTTCGTCGAAATTGTGGCACTGTCGTTTGGGCCACATTTCGAGGGGGAGAATTGAACGTCTCATTAAAGATGAAATTCTCCACCCTTTAGACTTTAATGATTCGGATGATCATTGCCTTGATTGTATCAAAGGCAAGTATGTAAAGCAAATAAAGAAAGGTGCTACTCGAAGCACAGGGATTTTGGAATTAATTCATACCGACATATGTGGTCCTTTCCCTGTGACATCAGTGGATGGTTATGATTCTTTTATTACGTTCACTGATGATTACTCACGTTATGGTTATATCTATCCTATTAAAGAAAGATCGGAGACACTTGATAAATTTAAGATATTTAAGGCTGAAGTTGAAAATCAGCACAATCTAAAGATTAAAGTAGTGCGCTCGGATCGTGGGGGAGAGTATTATGGGCGACACGCAACTTATGGGCAGATTCCTGGTCCTTTTGCCAGGTTTCTACAAGAAAATGGTATAGTCGCCCAGTATTCAATTGTAACATCCTGATTTTCAGAGCCTTTTTGAAGCTTTTAAAATAAAATTCACCATTTGGATTTTTCTGAAATTAATTAAAGCTTAATTGAAATTTTTATTAATCAAAAAGATTTAATATGATTAAATTAAATATTAATATTTGCCAAAAATATTTTATTTGTGTTCCTTGTGTCACAAGGAATTTTTCTGTATTTTTTCTGGGATTTTTCGGAGTTTGTTTGAGCTCAATTTGAAATTTCCAAAAAAAAAGAGGAGAGAGAATGAACAGTACTCGACACGTGTCAGCACCTGGTTCATCTTCAACCTCCAGAGCTTCGATCGATCCCGATCGGCTGCGTACATATTTTTCTCTCTCTTCATAACTTACAATCCGGACATTATTTGAATGTCTTCCCAAAAGGAAAGTTGTGCCAAATCACGTAAGGAATCCATCCCAACTGGTCTCTTTCCGTTTCGTTCATCCGTTTGCCTTTTATCTCCAATTTTCTGAAGCGGACTCTAAACCGAAATCCGCGGATTGGAGTCGGTTTCTACCTCTTCCAAGCCTATAAATAGGACCCCTTGGCTCTCCTAAACCCATCCCAAGCCGTGCCAAGTCCCCTCAAAGCCCAGGACGCCGTCGGCACCGACGCCCTTCGGTTCCGAATTTGCTCGTCGTGTCTCGAGCAATCCGGTGAGTTTTTCCGTGATTCTTTCGCGTCACATTGTGCCACCATATGCCATCTACCTTCTAGCCAAGTTAATTTGATTTTGGTGCAGCCAATCTCCCGGAATCGAGTTTTCCCCAATCTAAGTCAAGAGCGCTTCCCGACGTCGATTCGTCGCCTCCGGTAAGCTTTAGCCCTTGCCGTAATTTTTCCTAGCCTTGCCTCGCCACGTTCTACGCCGTGCTCACTTCCGTTTCCCCGAAAAGCCTCCACAAATTTTCGCCCCGACACCTTGCCATGTCCGTCAATGGCATCCCGTGTCCCCCATCTATCCGGTAGTGTTTTCCCCAATCCGTTCGCGTCACTTTGTGCCAAACCATCCCAGGTAGCTACCCTCCAAGTGGTTTTAGATTTCGTTCACCGAGCACCAAGATATTAAGTTTTTCCTTTTTCCTTCCCGACGTCGTTCAAACGTCGTTTGTGTCGTCTCCGGTGGGTTTCTGGCCGAGCCGACAATTTTCCTAGCTTCGCCAAGCCGTGTTCTAGCCCGTGCTCACCCTACTTCTCCATGTCCTATGCCCGGATTTTATTCCTCTCTCCTACCCATGTCGTTGTAGCCGCCCGTGCCGTCAACGGTCTCCGTTTGGCGTGCCGTCAGTTCCTATGTGTGCCTTAGATCCCTAACAACCTATTTTACTAGTTAGATTCATCTCCCATGCCTCCTCTCGCTAGCGCTAGCCTCCTTTTCCAAAATTGCTCTCGGGTGAACAGTAACATCTGTGAATTTCCAGCATTTTCTCGCCCCGGCAAACTTTAGATCGCTCGTTCTCCTTCGTCCGAACTCCGATCGACCCGATTCTTCTTCCTAAATTCGTATAAAATTGAGCTCTGTCTTTTAGTTCTGGTTTTGCAGTTTTTGGAGTTTATTTGAATTTTATTTGATTTTATTTCTTCTGTTCGTCTCGTTCTCTCTCCCGTTAGATCGCGCGTTCGAAGGAGTTGAAACAAGATTTGAAGATCAAGAATTCCTAACTGAGCAAGGCCAAGGCAAGTCGTGTCCTTTGATCATGTTGAACCCAGTTTTCAAATCTATTATGTATTATGTTGCTTTAAATTATCATGCATTGCTAGTTTATTATAAAACCCTTGTATTGGTAGTTAATGACCTAATTGATTATTCCTCCTTGATAATTTGAATGCCCTGATTCCATTGTCACCATAGAATGGGAAATTACTTAGTGATGCAATATTAGCTGTCACATGGGTTGTGCGTTTAATTGCTTAGCCATGCTTATCACTAGTACGTTGGGTTTATCATCACATGTGGTTAATTAATCTTGACTTAATGATATACTTGAATGTGGTGGTTAACCACGGTTATAAAACTTGTTGCCATGGCATGGGTAGTGTCATTGGTGTTGGTTATACAAAATTGGTTTACACTTGGGCGATTGATCGTGCAGTAAAGGGGGTGCGAGAGGCACATGGGACGTGGATGTTTCGCCTGGGTAAATTTAAGGACTTAACTTTGTGCGCCATTGATCTGAGTCTTACCGCACAACCACATGTCTAGTATGGGATAGACCTAGCTGATTAACTTGCAAAGGTTTAGTTCAGATATCATCATTGGTAAGTGAGTACCAGGGGTACTGGTTTGCTCACAGTGAGGAACAGGGTTACTGTCCTCATACGGCGCAAGAGGGGGCTTCTGACTGTGGTGGTTAACCCTTCAGCAGTGAAACCTTAGCGGGTGATGTCTAACTAGATTGGAGTGAGGTAAAGGCTTTGTGATAATTTATCTGGGTCTCATGCCTAAGGAAGCATGCTGGCTATTAAGATGATTTATCTCTTGTGGGTAAAGTTGTGCAACCTCTGCAGAGTGTAAAACTATTCGAATAGCCGCGTCCTCGGTCATGGACAACGCTCGGTGATTTCACACGAGGTATAGTAATTTCTAAAAAGTTTTGGACAGTGGATGGTTAATTCACTGTTGGTTTATCCTGTTGGTTGGGAGATCCATAAGTGGTTGGTTTAGCTTATGGATGGGAGATTCATAAGTGGTTACTTCAATTCCTTTGATTATTGTTTATTATTGTTTTACTTCAAATGCGCCTTCAATCTATTTATTATATTTTCAAATGCCGTTTTATGCAAACTAACCTTTCAGCCATCCATTGTTAAGCCTTGCATATTATATTGCATTCATTTGTTACAAACGACTTGCTGAGTACCAATGTACTCACGGCTTTATGCCCATGTTGCTCAGTTGAGGAGGAGGGACCAGATCAGCAGGAGTTGCTAGAAGGAGGCTACTACGAGGACTTCACGGATTAGGACTTCGTTCTCCACTCGATAGCCTGTGGGCGTGTCGATTGGCTGCTGCGCTTTCTTTTGGATTTCCGCTGCTAGTTTTTGTTAAGCCCTTCGGGCTAATTTATTGTAAGCTTGACCATAAGGTCGCACTCTGATGATTATTAATAATATTTGAGTCTTTTCTTAGTAAATCGTGATATGTTCGATATTTCATCTTTGTTTATACTGTGTGCACTAGCGTGATCCTGGACTAGTGCGGAATACACAGGAGAGTCCGGATTTGCATATTCGGGTCTCTACAGAGATGGTATCAGAGCTATATCGACTGTAGGACGAAGCCCTAGTTAGAGTGGTCGAATTAGCAAAGTTTTCAAAATTTATTTTCTAAATCAAATCAACCAAATGATTGACTAGTAATTCTTGATTCTTACCTCATTCTTAGGATTCTTGCTCCTTGTCTCCTCTGAAATATTGTTTTCGAAACTAAATTTGACTTCTTACCCCCATAATGTCCATAGATGTCTCGAGTGTCCCAAGATAAAAAAAAGAGGTCGACCCAGAATTCTTCAAGCTGTGCTGTGAAGTTTGGATCAAGGAAGCACCCCAATGTTTCAAGACAAGATTGGAGATTTCCGTGAAGATTAGGGGCCATTAGATTTGAACCTTGTTATAGTGTTAGTATTGTATAGATCGTTTTGCTTCTTATTTGCCGTTGGGTGTGATGTGAGCTGCAGTTTTGCTTCTAGCACTATGATGCAGTCATGTCAAAAGTCTTTTTGCGGAGTTTATTGCTTCTTTTGTTAGCCTTTTTGGCTAAGTGTCTGCTTAGTTTAGGTTGCCATTAGTCATTCCCCTTAGACGAGTTTACCTCTCATCTATGCTTTTCCCACTTATCTTTAAAACCCTGTCAGAGTTTTGGAAGTGTCAGAGCAACTAACCCGGAATAAAGTTGTCCAAGTTCAACCTCAAGTCTTACCTATGCTTTTCCCCCTTACCTTTTCGCCTGGAGCAGTCAGTAGCGTTTCTCTTCAGAGCAGCAGCAAGATGGTTGGTCCCAGGAACCCCGCAGAAGCGTCAAGGAATCACGCCAATTCCGTTCAATCTTGGAAGTACCCCTGCCAAGACTCCAGGAGCAAGCCGTGGAACATCGTCAAGTCAAGAAAGCCAAATACCTTAAAGCGTTGCAAGTGGGAGTCTTAACCACGTCGTCTCCGAAGTCGCACCTGGTAACCTATTCTTTTAGTCAGCCTGAATCTCGGGGTCGAGATTCCGTTTAAGGGGGGAGGTTTGTAACATCCTGATTTTCAGAGCCTTTTTGAAGCTTTTAAAATAAAATTCACCATTTGGATTTTTCTGAAATTAATTAAAGCTTAATTGAAATTTTTATTAATCAAAAAGATTTAATATGATTAAATTAAATATTAATATTTGCCAAAAATATTTTATTTGTGTTCCTTGTGTCACAAGGAATTTTTCTGTATTTTTTCTGGGATTTTTCGGAGTTTGTTTGAGCTCAATTTGAAATTTCCAAAAAAAAAGAGGAGAGAGAATGAACAGTACTCGACACGTGTCAGCACCTGGTTCATCTTCAACCTCCAGAGCTTCGATCGATCCCGATCGGCTGCGTACATATTTTTCTCTCTCTTCATAACTTACAATCCGGACATTATTTGAATGTCTTCCCAAAAGGAAAGTTGTGCCAAATCACGCAAGGAATCCATCCCAACTGGTCTCTTTCCGTTTCGTTCATCCGTTTGCCTTTTATCTCCAATTTTCTGAAGCGGACTCTAAACCGAAATCCGCGGATTGGAGTCGGTTTCTACCTCTTCCAAGCCTATAAATAGGACCCCTTGGCTCTCCTAAACCCATCCCAAGCCGTGCCAAGTCCCCTCAAAGCCCAGGACGCCGTCGGCACCGACGCCCTTCGGTTCCGAATTTGCTCGTCGTGTCTCGAGCAATCCGGTGAGTTTTTCCGTGATTCTTTCGCGTCACATTGTGCCACCATATGCCATCTACCTTCTAGCCAAGTTAATTTGATTTTGGTGCAGCCAATCTCCCGGAATCGAGTTTTCCCCAATCTAAGTCAAGAGCGCTTCCCGACGTCGATTCGTCGCCTCCGGTAAGCTTTAGCCCTTGCCGTAATTTTTCCTAGCCTTGCCTCGCCACGTTCTACGCCGTGCTCACTTCCGTTTCCCCGAAAAGCCTCCACAAATTTTCGCCCCGACACCTTGCCATGTCCGTCAATGGCATCCCGTGTCCCCCATCTATCCGGTAGTGTTTTCCCCAATCCGTTCGCGTCACTTTGTGCCAAACCATCCCAGGTAGCTACCCTCCAAGTGGTTTTAGATTTCGTTCACCGAGCACCAAGATATTAAGTTTTTCCTTTTTCCTTCCCGACGTCGTTCAAACGTCGTTTGTGTCGTCTCCGGTGGGTTTCTGGCCGAGCCGACAATTTTCCTAGCTTCGCCAAGCCGTGTTCTAGCCCGTGCTCACCCTACTTCTCCATGTCCTATGCCCGGATTTTATTCCTCTCTCCTACCCATGTCGTTGTAGCCGCCCGTGCCGTCAACGGTCTCCGTTTGGCGTGCCGTCAGTTCCTATGTGTGCCTTAGATCCCTAACAACCTATTTTACTAGTTAGATTCATCTCCCATGCCTCCTCTCGCTAGCGCTAGCCTCCTTTTCCAAAATTGCTCTCGGGTGAACAGTAACATCTGTGAATTTCCAGCATTTTCTCGCCCCGGCAAACTTTAGATCGCTCGTTCTCCTTCGTCCGAACTCCGATCGACCCGATTCTTCTTCCTAAATTCGTATAAAATTGAGCTCTGTCTTTTAGTTCTGGTTTTGCAGTTTTTGGAGTTTATTTGAATTTTATTTGATTTTATTTCTTCTGTTCGTCTCGTTCTCTCTCCCGTTAGATCGCGCGTTCGAAGGAGTTGAAACAAGATTTGAAGATCAAGAATTCCTAACTGAGCAAGGCCAAGGCAAGTCGTGTCCTTTGATCATGTTGAACCCAGTTTTCAAATCTATTATGTATTATGTTGCTTTAAATTATCATGCATTGCTAGTTTATTATAAAACCCTTGTATTGGTAGTTAATGACCTAATTGATTATTCCTCCTTGATAATTTGAATGCCCTGATTCCATTGTCACCATAGAATGGGAAATTACTTAGTGATGCAATATTAGCTGTCACATGGGTTGTGCGTTTAATTGCTTAGCCATGCTTATCACTAGTACGTTGGGTTTATCATCACATGTGGTTAATTAATCTTGACTTAATGATATACTTGAATGTGGTGGTTAACCACGGTTATAAAACTTGTTGCCATGGCATGGGTAGTGTCATTGGTGTTGGTTATACAAAATTGGTTTACACTTGGGCGATTGATCGTGCAGTAAAGGGGGTGCGAGAGGCACATGGGACGTGGATGTTTCGCCTGGGTAAATTTAAGGACTTAACTTTGTGCGCCATTGATCTGAGTCTTACCGCACAACCACATGTCTAGTATGGGATAGACCTAGCTGATTAACTTGCAAAGGTTTAGTTCAGATATCATCATTGGTAAGTGAGTACCAGGGGTACTGGTTTGCTCACAGTGAGGAACAGGGTTACTGTCCTCATACGGCGCAAGAGGGGGCTTCTGACTGTGGTGGTTAACCCTTCAGCAGTGAAACCTTAGCGGGTGATGTCTAACTAGATTGGAGTGAGGTAAAGGCTTTGTGATAATTTATCTGGGTCTCATGCCTAAGGAAGCATGCTGGCTATTAAGATGATTTATCTCTTGTGGGTAAAGTTGTGCAACCTCTGCAGAGTGTAAAACTATTCGAATAGCCGCGTCCTCGGTCATGGACAACGCTCGGTGATTTCACACGAGGTATAGTAATTTCTAAAAAGTTTTGGACAGTGGATGGTTAATTCACTGTTGGTTTATCCTGTTGGTTGGGAGATCCATAAGTGGTTGGTTTAGCTTATGGATGGGAGATTCATAAGTGGTTACTTCAATTCCTTTGATTATTGTTTATTATTGTTTTACTTCAAATGCGCCTTCAATCTATTTATTATATTTTCAAATGCCGTTTTATGCAAACTAACCTTTCAGCCATCCATTGTTAAGCCTTGCATATTATATTGCATTCATTTGTTACAAACGACTTGCTGAGTACCAATGTACTCACGGCTTTATGCCCATGTTGCTCAGTTGAGGAGGAGGGACCAGATCAGCAGGAGTTGCTAGAAGGAGGCTACTACGAGGACTTCACGGATTAGGACTTCGTTCTCCACTCGATAGCCTGTGGGCGTGTCGATTGGCTGCTGCGCTTTCTTTTGGATTTCCGCTGCTAGTTTTTGTTAAGCCCTTCGGGCTAATTTATTGTAAGCTTGACCATAAGGTCGCACTCTGATGATTATTAATAATATTTGAGTCTTTTCTTAGTAAATCGTGATATGTTCGATATTTCATCTTTGTTTATACTGTGTGCACTAGCGTGATCCTGGACTAGTGCGGAATACACAGGAGAGTCCGGATTTGCATATTCGGGTCTCTACAGAGATGGTATCAGAGCTATATCGACTGTAGGACGAAGCCCTAGTTAGAGTGGTCGAATTAGCAAAGTTTTCAAAATTTATTTTCTAAATCAAATCAACCAAATGATTGACTAGTAATTCTTGATTCTTACCTCATTCTTAGGATTCTTGCTCCTTGTCTCCTCTGAAATATTGTTTTCGAAACTAAATTTGACTTCTTACCCCCATAATGTCCATAGATGTCTCGAGTGTCCCAAGATAAAAAAAAGAGGTCGACCCAGAATTCTTCAAGCTGTGCTGTGAAGTTTGGATCAAGGAAGCACCCCAATGTTTCAAGACAAGATTGGAGATTTCCGTGAAGATTAGGGGCCATTAGATTTGAACCTTGTTATAGTGTTAGTATTGTATAGATCGTTTTGCTTCTTATTTGCCGTTGGGTGTGATGTGAGCTGCAGTTTTGCTTCTAGCACTATGATGCAGTCATGTCAAAAGTCTTTTTGCGGAGTTTATTGCTTCTTTTGTTAGCCTTTTTGGCTAAGTGTCTGCTTAGTTTAGGTTGCCATTAGTCATTCCCCTTAGACGAGTTTACCTCTCATCTATGCTTTTCCCACTTATCTTTAAAACCCTGTCAGAGTTTTGGAAGTGTCAGAGCAACTAACCCGGAATAAAGTTGTCCAAGTTCAACCTCAAGTCTTACCTATGCTTTTCCCCCTTACCTTTTCGCCTGGAGCAGTCAGTAGCGTTTCTCTTCAGAGCAGCAGCAAGATGGTTGGTCCCAGGAACCCCGCAGAAGCGTCAAGGAATCACGCCAATTCCGTTCAATCTTGGAAGTACCCCTGCCAAGACTCCAGGAGCAAGCCGTGGAACATCGTCAAGTCAAGAAAGCCAAATACCTTAAAGCGTTGCAAGTGGGAGTCTTAACCACGTCGTCTCCGAAGTCGCACCTGGTAACCTATTCTTTTAGTCAGCCTGAATCTCGGGGTCGAGATTCCGTTTAAGGGGGGAGGTTTGTAACATCCTGATTTTCAGAGCCTTTTTGAAGCTTTTAAAATAAAATTCACCATTTGGATTTTTCTGAAATTAATTAAAGCTTAATTGAAATTTTTATTAATCAAAAAGATTTAATATGATTAAATTAAATATTAATATTTGCCAAAAATATTTTATTTGTGTTCCTTGTGTCACAAGGAATTTTTCTGTATTTTTTCTGGGATTTTTCGGAGTTTGTTTGAGCTCAATTTGAAATTTCCAAAAAAAAAGAGGAGAGAGAATGAACAGTACTCGACACGTGTCAGCACCTGGTTCATCTTCAACCTCCAGAGCTTCGATCGATCCCGATCGGCTGCGTACATATTTTTCTCTCTCTTCATAACTTACAATCCGGACATTATTTGAATGTCTTCCCAAAAGGAAAGTTGTGCCAAATCACGCAAGGAATCCATCCCAACTGGTCTCTTTCCGTTTCGTTCATCCGTTTGCCTTTTATCTCCAATTTTCTGAAGCGGACTCTAAACCGAAATCCGCGGATTGGAGTCGGTTTCTACCTCTTCCAAGCCTATAAATAGGACCCCTTGGCTCTCCTAAACCCATCCCAAGCCGTGCCAAGTCCCCTCAAAGCCCAGGACGCCGTCGGCACCGACGCCCTTCGGTTCCGAATTTGCTCGTCGTGTCTCGAGCAATCCGGTGAGTTTTTCCGTGATTCTTTCGCGTCACATTGTGCCACCATATGCCATCTACCTTCTAGCCAAGTTAATTTGATTTTGGTGCAGCCAATCTCCCGGAATCGAGTTTTCCCCAATCTAAGTCAAGAGCGCTTCCCGACGTCGATTCGTCGCCTCCGGTAAGCTTTAGCCCTTGCCGTAATTTTTCCTAGCCTTGCCTCGCCACGTTCTACGCCGTGCTCACTTCCGTTTCCCCGAAAAGCCTCCACAAATTTTCGCCCCGACACCTTGCCATGTCCGTCAATGGCATCCCGTGTCCCCCATCTATCCGGTAGTGTTTTCCCCAATCCGTTCGCGTCACTTTGTGCCAAACCATCCCAGGTAGCTACCCTCCAAGTGGTTTTAGATTTCGTTCACCGAGCACCAAGATATTAAGTTTTTCCTTTTTCCTTCCCGACGTCGTTCAAACGTCGTTTGTGTCGTCTCCGGTGGGTTTCTGGCCGAGCCGACAATTTTCCTAGCTTCGCCAAGCCGTGTTCTAGCCCGTGCTCACCCTACTTCTCCATGTCCTATGCCCGGATTTTATTCCTCTCTCCTACCCATGTCGTTGTAGCCGCCCGTGCCGTCAACGGTCTCCGTTTGGCGTGCCGTCAGTTCCTATGTGTGCCTTAGATCCCTAACAACCTATTTTACTAGTTAGATTCATCTCCCATGCCTCCTCTCGCTAGCGCTAGCCTCCTTTTCCAAAATTGCTCTCGGGTGAACAGTAACATCTGTGAATTTCCAGCATTTTCTCGCCCCGGCAAACTTTAGATCGCTCGTTCTCCTTCGTCCGAACTCCGATCGACCCGATTCTTCTTCCTAAATTCGTATAAAATTGAGCTCTGTCTTTTAGTTCTGGTTTTGCAGTTTTTGGAGTTTATTTGAATTTTATTTGATTTTATTTCTTCTGTTCGTCTCGTTCTCTCTCCCGTTAGATCGCGCGTTCGAAGGAGTTGAAACAAGATTTGAAGATCAAGAATTCCTAACTGAGCAAGGCCAAGGCAAGTCGTGTCCTTTGATCATGTTGAACCCAGTTTTCAAATCTATTATGTATTATGTTGCTTTAAATTATCATGCATTGCTAGTTTATTATAAAACCCTTGTATTGGTAGTTAATGACCTAATTGATTATTCCTCCTTGATAATTTGAATGCCCTGATTCCATTGTCACCATAGAATGGGAAATTACTTAGTGATGCAATATTAGCTGTCACATGGGTTGTGCGTTTAATTGCTTAGCCATGCTTATCACTAGTACGTTGGGTTTATCATCACATGTGGTTAATTAATCTTGACTTAATGATATACTTGAATGTGGTGGTTAACCACGGTTATAAAACTTGTTGCCATGGCATGGGTAGTGTCATTGGTGTTGGTTATACAAAATTGGTTTACACTTGGGCGATTGATCGTGCAGTAAAGGGGGTGCGAGAGGCACATGGGACGTGGATGTTTCGCCTGGGTAAATTTAAGGACTTAACTTTGTGCGCCATTGATCTGAGTCTTACCGCACAACCACATGTCTAGTATGGGATAGACCTAGCTGATTAACTTGCAAAGGTTTAGTTCAGATATCATCATTGGTAAGTGAGTACCAGGGGTACTGGTTTGCTCACAGTGAGGAACAGGGTTACTGTCCTCATACGGCGCAAGAGGGGGCTTCTGACTGTGGTGGTTAACCCTTCAGCAGTGAAACCTTAGCGGGTGATGTCTAACTAGATTGGAGTGAGGTAAAGGCTTTGTGATAATTTATCTGGGTCTCATGCCTAAGGAAGCATGCTGGCTATTAAGATGATTTATCTCTTGTGGGTAAAGTTGTGCAACCTCTGCAGAGTGTAAAACTATTCGAATAGCCGCGTCCTCGGTCATGGACAACGCTCGGTGATTTCACACGAGGTATAGTAATTTCTAAAAAGTTTTGGACAGTGGATGGTTAATTCACTGTTGGTTTATCCTGTTGGTTGGGAGATCCATAAGTGGTTGGTTTAGCTTATGGATGGGAGATTCATAAGTGGTTACTTCAATTCCTTTGATTATTGTTTATTATTGTTTTACTTCAAATGCGCCTTCAATCTATTTATTATATTTTCAAATGCCGTTTTATGCAAACTAACCTTTCAGCCATCCATTGTTAAGCCTTGCATATTATATTGCATTCATTTGTTACAAACGACTTGCTGAGTACCAATGTACTCACGGCTTTATGCCCATGTTGCTCAGTTGAGGAGGAGGGACCAGATCAGCAGGAGTTGCTAGAAGGAGGCTACTACGAGGACTTCACGGATTAGGACTTCGTTCTCCACTCGATAGCCTGTGGGCGTGTCGATTGGCTGCTGCGCTTTCTTTTGGATTTCCGCTGCTAGTTTTTGTTAAGCCCTTCGGGCTAATTTATTGTAAGCTTGACCATAAGGTCGCACTCTGATGATTATTAATAATATTTGAGTCTTTTCTTAGTAAATCGTGATATGTTCGATATTTCATCTTTGTTTATACTGTGTGCACTAGCGTGATCCTGGACTAGTGCGGAATACACAGGAGAGTCCGGATTTGCATATTCGGGTCTCTACAGAGATGGTATCAGAGCTATATCGACTGTAGGACGAAGCCCTAGTTAGAGTGGTCGAATTAGCAAAGTTTTCAAAATTTATTTTCTAAATCAAATCAACCAAATGATTGACTAGTAATTCTTGATTCTTACCTCATTCTTAGGATTCTTGCTCCTTGTCTCCTCTGAAATATTGTTTTCGAAACTAAATTTGACTTCTTACCCCCATAATGTCCATAGATGTCTCGAGTGTCCCAAGATAAAAAAAAGAGGTCGACCCAGAATTCTTCAAGCTGTGCTGTGAAGTTTGGATCAAGGAAGCACCCCAATGTTTCAAGACAAGATTGGAGATTTCCGTGAAGATTAGGGGCCATTAGATTTGAACCTTGTTATAGTGTTAGTATTGTATAGATCGTTTTGCTTCTTATTTGCCGTTGGGTGTGATGTGAGCTGCAGTTTTGCTTCTAGCACTATGATGCAGTCATGTCAAAAGTCTTTTTGCGGAGTTTATTGCTTCTTTTGTTAGCCTTTTTGGCTAAGTGTCTGCTTAGTTTAGGTTGCCATTAGTCATTCCCCTTAGACGAGTTTACCTCTCATCTATGCTTTTCCCACTTATCTTTAAAACCCTGTCAGAGTTTTGGAAGTGTCAGAGCAACTAACCCGGAATAAAGTTGTCCAAGTTCAACCTCAAGTCTTACCTATGCTTTTCCCCCTTACCTTTTCGCCTGGAGCAGTCAGTAGCGTTTCTCTTCAGAGCAGCAGCAAGATGGTTGGTCCCAGGAACCCCGCAGAAGCGTCAAGGAATCACGCCAATTCCGTTCAATCTTGGAAGTACCCCTGCCAAGACTCCAGGAGCAAGCCGTGGAACATCGTCAAGTCAAGGAAGCCAAATACCTTAAAGCGTTGCAAGTGGGAGTCTTAACCACGTCGTCTCCGAAGTCGCACCTGGTAACCTATTCTTTTAGTCAGCCTGAATCTCGGGGTCGAGATTCCGTTTAAGGGGGGAGGTTTGTAACATCCTGATTTTCAGAGCCTTTTTGAAGCTTTTAAAATAAAATTCACCATTTGGATTTTTCTGAAATTAATTAAAGCTTAATTGAAATTTTTATTAATCAAAAAGATTTAATATGATTAAATTAAATATTAATATTTGCCAAAAATATTTTATTTGTGTTCCTTGTGTCACAAGGAATTTTTCTGTATTTTTTCTGGGATTTTTCGGAGTTTGTTTGAGCTCAATTTGAAATTTCCAAAAAAAAAGAGGAGAGAGAATGAACAGTACTCGACACGTGTCAGCACCTGGTTCATCTTCAACCTCCAGAGCTTCGATCGATCCCGATCGGCTGCGTACATATTTTTCTCTCTCTTCATAACTTACAATCCGGACATTATTTGAATGTCTTCCCAAAAGGAAAGTTGTGCCAAATCACGCAAGGAATCCATCCCAACTGGTCTCTTTCCGTTTCGTTCATCCGTTTGCCTTTTATCTCCAATTTTCTGAAGCGGACTCTAAACCGAAATCCGCGGATTGGAGTCGGTTTCTACCTCTTCCAAGCCTATAAATAGGACCCCTTGGCTCTCCTAAACCCATCCCAAGCCGTGCCAAGTCCCCTCAAAGCCCAGGACGCCGTCGGCACCGACGCCCTTCGGTTCCGAATTTGCTCGTCGTGTCTCGAGCAATCCGGTGAGTTTTTCCGTGATTCTTTCGCGTCACATTGTGCCACCATATGCCATCTACCTTCTAGCCAAGTTAATTTGATTTTGGTGCAGCCAATCTCCCGGAATCGAGTTTTCCCCAATCTAAGTCAAGAGCGCTTCCCGACGTCGATTCGTCGCCTCCGGTAAGCTTTAGCCCTTGCCGTAATTTTTCCTAGCCTTGCCTCGCCACGTTCTACGCCGTGCTCACTTCCGTTTCCCCGAAAAGCCTCCACAAATTTTCGCCCCGACACCTTGCCATGTCCGTCAATGGCATCCCGTGTCCCCCATCTATCCGGTAGTGTTTTCCCCAATCCGTTCGCGTCACTTTGTGCCAAACCATCCCAGGTAGCTACCCTCCAAGTGGTTTTAGATTTCGTTCACCGAGCACCAAGATATTAAGTTTTTCCTTTTTCCTTCCCGACGTCGTTCAAACGTCGTTTGTGTCGTCTCCGGTGGGTTTCTGGCCGAGCCGACAATTTTCCTAGCTTCGCCAAGCCGTGTTCTAGCCCGTGCTCACCCTACTTCTCCATGTCCTATGCCCGGATTTTATTCCTCTCTCCTACCCATGTCGTTGTAGCCGCCCGTGCCGTCAACGGTCTCCGTTTGGCGTGCCGTCAGTTCCTATGTGTGCCTTAGATCCCTAACAACCTATTTTACTAGTTAGATTCATCTCCCATGCCTCCTCTCGCTAGCGCTAGCCTCCTTTTCCAAAATTGCTCTCGGGTGAACAGTAACATCTGTGAATTTCCAGCATTTTCTCGCCCCGGCAAACTTTAGATCGCTCGTTCTCCTTCGTCCGAACTCCGATCGACCCGATTCTTCTTCCTAAATTCGTATAAAATTGAGCTCTGTCTTTTAGTTCTGGTTTTGCAGTTTTTGGAGTTTATTTGAATTTTATTTGATTTTATTTCTTCTGTTCGTCTCGTTCTCTCTCCCGTTAGATCGCGCGTTCGAAGGAGTTGAAACAAGATTTGAAGATCAAGAATTCCTAACTGAGCAAGGCCAAGGCAAGTCGTGTCCTTTGATCATGTTGAACCCAGTTTTCAAATCTATTATGTATTATGTTGCTTTAAATTATCATGCATTGCTAGTTTATTATAAAACCCTTGTATTGGTAGTTAATGACCTAATTGATTATTCCTCCTTGATAATTTGAATGCCCTGATTCCATTGTCACCATAGAATGGGAAATTACTTAGTGATGCAATATTAGCTGTCACATGGGTTGTGCGTTTAATTGCTTAGCCATGCTTATCACTAGTACGTTGGGTTTATCATCACATGTGGTTAATTAATCTTGACTTAATGATATACTTGAATGTGGTGGTTAACCACGGTTATAAAACTTGTTGCCATGGCATGGGTAGTGTCATTGGTGTTGGTTATACAAAATTGGTTTACACTTGGGCGATTGATCGTGCAGTAAAGGGGGTGCGAGAGGCACATGGGACGTGGATGTTTCGCCTGGGTAAATTTAAGGACTTAACTTTGTGCGCCATTGATCTGAGTCTTACCGCACAACCACATGTCTAGTATGGGATAGACCTAGCTGATTAACTTGCAAAGGTTTAGTTCAGATATCATCATTGGTAAGTGAGTACCAGGGGTACTGGTTTGCTCACAGTGAGGAACAGGGTTACTGTCCTCATACGGCGCAAGAGGGGGCTTCTGACTGTGGTGGTTAACCCTTCAGCAGTGAAACCTTAGCGGGTGATGTCTAACTAGATTGGAGTGAGGTAAAGGCTTTGTGATAATTTATCTGGGTCTCATGCCTAAGGAAGCATGCTGGCTATTAAGATGATTTATCTCTTGTGGGTAAAGTTGTGCAACCTCTGCAGAGTGTAAAACTATTCGAATAGCCGCGTCCTCGGTCATGGACAACGCTCGGTGATTTCACACGAGGTATAGTAATTTCTAAAAAGTTTTGGACAGTGGATGGTTAATTCACTGTTGGTTTATCCTGTTGGTTGGGAGATCCATAAGTGGTTGGTTTAGCTTATGGATGGGAGATTCATAAGTGGTTACTTCAATTCCTTTGATTATTGTTTATTATTGTTTTACTTCAAATGCGCCTTCAATCTATTTATTATATTTTCAAATGCCGTTTTATGCAAACTAACCTTTCAGCCATCCATTGTTAAGCCTTGCATATTATATTGCATTCATTTGTTACAAACGACTTGCTGAGTACCAATGTACTCACGGCTTTATGCCCATGTTGCTCAGTTGAGGAGGAGGGACCAGATCAGCAGGAGTTGCTAGAAGGAGGCTACTACGAGGACTTCACGGATTAGGACTTCGTTCTCCACTCGATAGCCTGTGGGCGTGTCGATTGGCTGCTGCGCTTTCTTTTGGATTTCCGCTGCTAGTTTTTGTTAAGCCCTTCGGGCTAATTTATTGTAAGCTTGACCATAAGGTCGCACTCTGATGATTATTAATAATATTTGAGTCTTTTCTTAGTAAATCGTGATATGTTCGATATTTCATCTTTGTTTATACTGTGTGCACTAGCGTGATCCTGGACTAGTGCGGAATACACAGGAGAGTCCGGATTTGCATATTCGGGTCTCTACATCAATGCCTGGTGATCCCCAGCAAAATGGAGTTGCGGAAAGAAGAAACCGCACACTTATGGACATGGTTCGAAGTATGTTGAGTTACTCCACTTTGCCTGTAAAGTTATGGATGGAAGCATTAAAGACAGCTGCACACATACTCAATCGGGTTCCCAGTAAATCAGTGCCTAAAACACCTTATGAATTATGGACTGGGAGAAAACCTAGTTTGAACTACCTCCATGTGTGGGGTTGTGCAGCTGAAGCTAAAATTTTTAACCCACAAATTGGGAAATTAGACCCCAAGACTGTGAGTTGCCATTTTATTGGCTACCCTGACAGGTCTAAAGGTTCTATTGTCCAGATCGTACCACAAAATTTGTAGAAACAAGGCACGTTGTGTTCTTGGAAAATGATGGCATCAGTGGTAACTTGGAGCCTAGGAAAATTGATCTTGAGGAGAAGCGGATTTATGTTGCTTCACCGCTAATCCGACAGACTGATTTTCCCATGCCCCAAATGGTTGTGCCCACGGTTGATCCTGTAGTTGCAACTCCTATTGCATCTCCAGTTAATTCTGTGGCTACTCCTTCTGTTGAAGGCTCTGAAAATACAAGTGCAGTACCTAATGATGAGCCTTCACAGCCCTCTGTGACAATTAATGAACATCCTAATGAGCCTGCTAATGCACCTGTTAGGAGATCACAACGAGTGAGGAGATCTGCTATCCCAAGTGATTATGAGGTTTACTTGAATGAGGATGATCTTAGGAAGGCAGATGATCCTAGCTCTTATAAGGAAGCAATGAAGAATAAGGATTCATCTAAATGGCTAGATGCCATGAAAGATGAGATTGAGTCTATGGGCGCTAATGGCGTATGGGACTTAGTGGAAATTCCTAATGGAGCCAAAACAGTAGGCTGCAAATGGGTCTACAAAACCAAACGTGACTCCAAAGGGAATATCGAAAGGTTTAAAGCGAGACTTGTAGCGAAAGGGTTTACACAAAGAGAAGGTATTGACTATAATGAAACCTTTTCGCCTGTCTCAACCAAAGATTCATTTAGAATCATAATGGCGCTCACAGCACATTTCGATTTAGAGTTGCACCAAATGGATGTTAAGACTGCATTCCTGAATGGAGACTTGTATGAGGACGTTTACATGACACAACCAGAAGGTTTTGTTGCGGAAGGCGAGGAACATTTGGGATGCAAGCTAAGGAAATCCATATATGGCCTGAAGCAAGCTTCTAGGCAATGGTACCTTAAGTTTGATGAAGTCATAAGGAAATTTGGATTTAAGGAGAATGATGTTGATAATTGTACATATGTTAAGTTCAGGGGGAGTAATTACACCTTCTTAATTCTTTATGTGGACGACATATTATTGGCCAGCAGCAGTGTGGACATGCTGCGGGAAACTAAAAGATTTCTCTCGTCCAATTTTGACATGAAAGATCTCGGGAAGCATCTTATGTTCTTGGTATTGAAATTCACCGAGATAGGTCCAAATGAACATTAGGTTTATCACAAAAGGCATACATTGACAGAGTACTAAAGAGATACAATATGCATAAATGCTCTGCCTCGCCTGCTCCTATTGTTAAGGGCGATAAGTTTGGAAAATTTCAATGCCCAAAGAATGACTTTGAATCTGATCAGATGAAGGCTGTCGGAACCCGGAGCAACGACTCCTGGATCCTCTGTGTAAATCGCACTAGTCCAGGATCAGCTAGTGCACACAGTGAACAACAAAGATAAATACCAAGCATAATGACTTTTATTTAATTTAAAGAGTACGGCCTTATGGCCAGCGTTTACATCAGTGCGCATTGGCAAAAATAACTGCAAAAGAAACTGCGGAAGCGAAGCTGAAAAGACGAAGCCCAAGCCTGCCCACAGGCAAACAACTGCAAGACGTGGCCTACTCGTTCTGGTCTTCACCGTAGTCGAAGTCGTCTTCCTCTGTGTGGAGATAGCAACAATGAGTACAAACTTGTACTCCGCAAGTCACACGGAGAAATGCAATATAATGATAAAGGCTTCAATGGAAGGCTCATAGAGTTAGTTTGCATAAAACAGCATTTAATGAAATACAGTAATTAGATTGAAATTGCTGAACTTGATACAATAAGTAAAACAATACTTGTAATTGAAAATATTACCGTCAGTGCAGGCTCCGACCAAACACCAACCTATCCACGGGCATCCCACCCGGACCATCTTTTCCCAAAAGATCACGTATGGATTCCATCCATCCACACGCTTTCACTGCGCAACTCTGATGAATTCCATCCATTCACCAGATTTTAATCTCCCACGGATTCCATCCATCCGCAAGGTTTTCATCTCTCATGGATTCCATCCATCCACAAGGTTTTCAAAAACATTTTTGAAAAACAAAGTCTAATCCATGAAAAACTTTACTCAGCATGCCCATGACCGTGGGCACGGCTATCCAGGATAGGTTATACACTCTGCAGAGGTTGTACAGCTTTACCCACAAGACACGATTATCCCATATTGCCACCGGTTTACACACTTCCTTTGGTGTGCGGCGAGGAGTCGTGACAAGGCCTTTACAATGCAAAGCCTTCAACCTGGCCAAGCCAACTCTAAGGTTTCACCCCAGTAAGGAATCCACCAGACCGGGACCCCCTCTTGAGCCGAGTGAGACTTCTCATGGCCTACGCCACGCTCACTTTCATCCTACGAAATGGCTCAGGTTGGGACTTCGCAAATTATTCAGCCAGGGCTGTCCCATACCAGCCATGTGGTAGTACGATTAGGGCTTTGCAATAGTAGCTCACAAACCGGTCCTTAATTTGACTTAGGCTCAACCACATACCCCCTGTGCCCGACAATCAACACTGTGTCTCCGAACAACAGTGCATGCCTGCACCCACCATCTAACCATTAGCCTAAGTCTAAACCAGATTTTATATTTTATTTTGAAAATATTTCATAATCCTTCTTAACTCACCGAAGTCAAGAATACAGTTCAAAGGCTTATCATTTTATGTGAAATATATCCCAAAACAAAATTATATGTTTAAGCAGGGCTAAGCATTTGATTTAAAATTCTCTAGCCAATACTAGTGTACTAACTAGAGTTTGATTCTAAGGTGACAAGGTATAAGGATTTGCAATGTCAACGGAGGTATTAACAAACAGGTATTAACTAAAGTTACAACTGAATTGAAATACATTGAATAAAATTATGCATGCAAGATAATTTAAATCAACATAATTTTATTTGCAATCTGGGATCAACATGGTCAAGGAGTGTGACTTGCCTTGCTCTTCAACTTTGTTTGAATCTTCGTCGAAGAAATTTCCCGAATCGTCGAAGTCTACACGTCAAAATAACCCACCAAATTCAAATAAATTCAAAATAAATTCAAATAGACTTCAAATATTTTAATTGAGGCTAGAAATGGATAGAGGGGAATTTTTGATGAATTTAGGAATTTGAATGGGCCAAATCGGAGTTAGAACGAAGAAGAACGGGCTCCGGGAAGATTAAAATCAGGGAAAAAGGAAAAACTGGATTTTTGGAATTATTTTTCTAAAGGAAAATCAGAATTATTGCGTCAGCAGAGGATTTAATTTCAGCCGAATTATTTTCCAACTGAAAAACCGGATTTCTGCGTCAGCATGACGTCAGCACTGAGGGTGGTCACGTTGACAGATGGGCCCCGGTCCATGGACCGGGTCCAGGGAGGGAGAAGGCGGCTGAGGTGGCAGGGGGGAGGCGGGTGGCGCTGACGGGGCACGGAGTGAATGAAGTGGCGCTGGCGTGGCGCCATGTCAGCCGCCACGCAGGCACGGGGACGCCGACGTGGGAGGCCGGCCGGAGGAGCTCGGGCACCGGGGTCTCGCCGGCGAACGGCGGCGAGGCAGCGGCCGGAGATGGGCGGAGGAGGGAGAGGGAGCCAAGGGGGACTCGGGGAAGGGGCGCGGCTTACCGGAGGCGACCGGCGGCGAGCTGGCGGCAAGGAGAGGCGGCGGCAGCTCGGGGGCTCCGGCGGGGACGGCGTTTCGGCGGTGCTCGAGCCGGGGGGAGGGGCGGCCGAGGTGCGCACGGGCGCGGCGAAGGCGGCGGTGGGGACGGCGAGGTGAAATGCGGCCCGAGGCGGCGGCGATTCCTCGCCGGAAGAGCTCGCCGGCGCGCGCACGGGGTGAGCTCGGTGCGGGGCTGCTCGGGCACCGGGGAGAGGGAGACGAGGGCGGAGGGAGGTGGGGCGGGTTGTGGAGGAGCCGAGGGAGGCCTTTTATAGGGCGGAGGGGGAGCGGAGCGGCGCGCATTTCTCGCCGGCGATGGCGCGGGGCGGCGGGGATTACGGGGGGGACACGGCGCGGGGATGGGGGGATTCGGGCGCGGGAATGGCGGAGGAGAAGGTGGCGCGTGGCCCACGGCGCGCGCGGGAGAGAGGAGGGGCGACCGGGTCAGGCGGGGCCGGCGATTGCGGAGGCGGGCGCGCGCGCGAGGAAGACGACGGGGAAGGACGAAGCTGACATGCGGGCCCGGGGTGGCAGCGAGAGAAGGAGGGAGAGAGAGAGATGGCGCCGACAGGTGGGACCGGGGAGGAGGAGAGAGAGGGAGGAGCGGGGCGGCGCGGGCGGCGGTGATTGCGCCACGCAGGGGGGACGCGGATCGAACGGCCGAGGAAGGGGCGAGACGCGGACGGGCCAGATGGGCCGGGAGCGCGGGGGCGGGGAGATCGGGCCGACGCGTGGCGGCCGATGGAGAGGGGGAGGCGGGATCCGGAGGGCGACGTGGGCGCAAATCTGGCCGTCCACGTGGCGGGCAAGGGAGAAGGGAAGCCGGGATGCGCGGTGGCGACGTGGGCGGCAATCTGGCCGTCCACGTGGCGGCCGGAGGAAGAGGATTGGGGATTTATTTTTGGAAATTGATTTTGGATTTTCAGAAAAGCCTAGAAATTCCATTAAGCCTCAGAAAAATACCGAATAACTTCCAAAAATTCCAGGAAAATTCACAGAAGCTCCTGGTGATATTTTGGACTTAATAAAAATATTTCCAACTAATGTTGGTATTTAATTTTCATACTTTAAAATACTTTTTAATTTCAAAAATACATTTTTGAACTCCAGAAAATCCAGGAAACCAAATAAAAGCCAAATAAATCCAAATAATTAATTTGAACTAGGATTTTCATATAAAATCAAAATATCATTTTATTTAATAATAATTTTAGGTTTTTCTTAAAATGCTTTTCAAATCCAGCTTTTTCAAAAACAGAAATCCAGGGCAAATCCAACTTTAAACTTTAGGCACAACAATACTTAAATTTAATTCAGATTTTATTTTAATATTATTTATTCATTTTAATTTTAATAAAAACCTGGGCTGTTACAATCTACCCTCCTTAAAAAGAATCTCGTCCCCGAGATTCGCACGGGCTAGCAAAGAAATGGGTTTGGATCTTACCCTGCATGCTTGCGGATCCGCTCACAAAAGGCTTACCACCCAATATTTTTCGTGATCATGTTGCCGGCATGGGTTTATTGGAGAGCCTGTGATCCTGGAATAAGAGGATCATATAAAGTAACCAACTCCCATGAAGTATTATGTTATCCGATTGATATAGAATGGAGCACTATAAGTACTGTTGTCCAGCGGTATTTAATTGACTGTTGTAACGCATTATTTTGGTGTGAAGTTTTATTGAGAGAGGGCTTATGACGTTTAGCCTTACGATCAAGGGGGAGAATGTTGGATATTGATCTAAGGCCAAAACGGCCAGAAAAGGAAAGACGTGGGGAAATCCACGTTTCACTGATTTTCAGCGCCCTGATCGGGGGTGCCTTACCAAATAATGGTTACGGTCCCCCGTTGCAACAGCGCAATATAAAGCAAGGGTTTCCGGCCTCTCCCGTACGACTGCGTTCGTGTGAGAGACACAAACCCCAAACAAAACCCTAAGGATCCGATCTCCTACGCGCTGCTAGCAACGGGAAGGCCGTCGACCGCTGCCTCTGCAGGACTTCACCGGCGACCCTCCGGATCCCGATCTGCACCGACTCGTCCCCACGCCTGCATCACGCAGGCACGAGGTCTTCGCTCAAATGGCGTTCATCGGCGACCGTAAGTTTTCCCCAACTCCCCAAGTCTAGGTGTTCATGTTCAGTTCTAGGGTTAGGCCATTGCTCATGTTTAGACTTCCCTTAAGCACACAAAATCTAGTTATTGCAGAAGGCGGTGGCAGGTATGGTGAAGGCTGGATAGAGCAGCTTCGAGGACGAAATCATGGAGTCGGACATCGAGTTGGAAGGGGAAGTTGTTGAGCCGAACAATGACCCCCTGCAGAAGGTCAGGGTTTGGGTGACTGTTCTGGCCTTTTCTTTTGTAGATGGGAGATCCATCAGTTGAAGTCTCTGATGAGAAGCGCGACCAGGCGCAGCTGTGCAAAAATAAAGGCATTGATGCGCTTTTAGAAGGCAAGGTTTATTTGTCCTCAACTTTGTGAATGGGTAGTGCGTGGGTGCTGTGGATGTGCTGGCGAAAGTCTTGCCGGTGATCTTACCGGTCTCGACAACAATGACGCCTTCGGGCGCCATTTTCCTTCCTGGAGGTGTTGTCATGGCACTCCATAGCCCTTATGTATACTGATCTCTAGGTGAAAACCTTGCCTCAGTGAGGCAGGCGGCGTCGGCGACCCTAGTCGCCTCCTTGGAGGCGTCGCCTCGGAGGTCCTTATTCACGCAAAGTAGACCGAAGTTTGGATGGCGCAGTCGGATGGGGATAGAGACTTGGTTGAAAGTAAGGATGGAGAAGAAGTTCTGAAGCTTAGTCTTTCTAGCTTTTTCTTAGTCCTTAAGCTCTCTTCTTTGTTGTTTTAAGCTCCTCAGTTTTGAGGCTTTGAGTCTAAGTGCTCGTGTAACCTTTGGCTGCATATATCCCACGTGGATATAGAGGCCGGATTTTATATCCTTTATCTAAAAAAAATTTGTCCTCAACTTACCATTCTTATTATCATGGAAATGTGAAGCAATGAAGTCATGCGAATTTGCAATATAAGAAAATTAAGTGTATAACAAGTAATCAAAGACCTGGCAGCATTTCTCAACAATGTAATAATAGCACATAGGTTTCTCAACAATCTAACATCCATCGCAATGGCAAGCATCAATTTAGGTTCGGTATAATAACAAACAGAGGGCAGTGCACAATATGAACACAACGAATAGTCCAATATGAACACAACGAATAGTCCGGTACAATAAGAACGGAGTGGACATGATTGATGGCGTATCCATAATCGAAAATGCTCGTAGGACATATGGAACGATGTCCCAAATTATTGAACAACAAGCTAAATTAAACGAGACATAGGGTACGAAGCAGAGGATCTCTTACCCCTTTTCCTACTACTTGGACTGGCTGAACGCCCAAGCACCGCGAAGCCACTCACCTCAGAGCTCCAGGGCACTGATCATCCTAAACATTTCACGATTCCCATTGTCCCGTAGCAGCATTGTCACATAGAACCACTCCTCTGAGTCCTTAGGGTACCCGTCGGCAATGACCTTCTGAATGAGGTCCTCGCATTCCATGCACAGGTTGTCTTGCTTCACTGCCCCAGTTGCCAATTGAGCTTCGTAGTAGGTGCACATGTGCTCCATGTAATCCATTGCATGGTCACTCTTGGAGCGCTTCCTAGAGCGTGAGTCTTCGGAGTGGTCTTGAACATGCTTCTTGCCGGCCCTTCTGCCAACGGAGCTAGGGGACCCGATTGGTGGCTGGTCATCTTCATCTTAGTTGACTTGTTGCTATAGCCGTCTACCTGCTAGTGTGGCGATGTGCTCATTTGTGCAGATTGCACCTTCGAGCACGTCTGCCATCAGGGCCTCATGTGGTATTAGCGCATTCTGGAACATTTTAACCAAACCTATTGCTTGTAAGGAAAGTACGGGGTGTAGTTAAGTCACGTGCAACACAATCATGCATCATTAAAAAATAAAACAACCATTTCCATACCAGCTCCTGTTGTGCCCACCAAGCAGAGTCCGCAAGGTGTAGCCGGTTACTAGATTGATGCCCAACCATGAGGCGTTATGCCTTAGCGTGCACCACTTAGTGTACATCTATTTCTGGATATCCCAATGGTTCTTGAACTGCTTATGAGCGTAGCACCTACTAGTGCATGCCTTGAACTTTGACATGACATTCATGTACCCTCGGCTGTTCAGACAAGTGGTATTGCAGTTGTTGGCTAGCACCTCCTCACAGCAGATCTCAAGGAAGGCTAACGATGCTTCGTCATCCCAAATCTTCAAATTGACTGGTAGTAGATCCTTTTGCAAAGGAACGAGGGAAAGGAGAGTGTGTCATAGCATGTTAGCCGACTAACAATCATTGCCAGATTCGAGACGAGTGAATGCATATGTTAAGTAACAAGGAATTCATACCAACCAATTGGGAACAATCCAATCAAATAAATGGCTACTAAGAAGGGTACATAATTGATCGATAGATCATGTCATTCCATACACCAATATTTTGATCTACAATACTGGGCTCATGGCTGCCTGAGTGTGAATAGCTAAATCAGTAAAGCATGTCCTTGGGCCTCACCACAGTCTTCCTATAGCAATCCCATGTCTATTGCACAGAGTTCTTTCATGATGTTGCAAAACAAAAGTCAAAGTCGTGGTCACCAGAATGCCTACGAGGGGCTAGAGCATACTTGACGGGCAATGCGCAAAGGGTCGATGGTGGTGGCGAGGAAGACCTGCAGCAGAGCTCGAAGGAAGCCTGGACGATGGCTCGAGCGACGGCCAGGGACATAGCAAGAACTTTGAACAGGGCACGAGCTATGCTTTGTACCTCCGATAGCCTTACTTCGGTGGTGTCGATGTCAGAGGTCAAGTCGGTTTGTGACTGAAGGAGTGCGGCAATGGGATCCGACAATGGCGATGTTGCGTGCCCAGGGGGTGCAGGAGCGTCCTCATTGGGAGGGGGGCACCAGGCCATGCTCCAAGAGGATCGTCGCCGGGTCTGGAGATGGGGTCACTGGCGTGGGCGAGTTCTCTCTAGGGAGGCGATGAGGTCCAATGAGAGGGATAGCCCAGGGGGAGTCGGCCTTGATGAGCAAAGATGGTAGGAGCTATGATTAGATTTGAGGGGGAGAGCTAGAGCAGCGAGGGGTGGCAGGCTAGAGGGGACCTCAAGCTGGATCTAGCCATTGGTGAGGGGAGCGCGAGTGGAACAAACCCACAGAGAGGGGAGTTGAGAGGGTGAGCGGGGAGGGGGCCTGCCGAGGGGAGCTAGGGGGAGAGGCGAAGGAGCCAAGGAGAGTGGACGGGGCCCGACAAGGTGGAGCGAGGAGGAGCTAAGGGGGACCATCGAGGGAGGAGTGTGAGTGGGGAATAGATTCAGCAGTGTAGGCTTTGTTGTCTTTGTGAGCCACCTCGTTCAGCACGGCTTATGGCTTCAGGGACGGAAGCCAAAGCTCATTCGAACCAGCCATGATGCATGGTTAACCTTAGCATGCGTGTTCTTTTAAGTAAAACATGAGACATTATAGGACATGAGGGTTAGCACTGATGAGTAGAGTCACGGCCTGTGTGTTCGTGGAATAGCAGGGCAGCGCAAAGAAAGCAATGAGGTTTATTAACTGTAGAAAATGACGATCCTGCGACGAATAGCGCGCACCGGTTAGGTCAAAACCCAACAACAAGCTGCAGAAGAAAACTACAAGATGATGATCAGGCTATGTCTTGGTATAAATCATCCATCAACATGATCAAGCATGATCAGATAGCCTAAAGTTGGTACAATTTCCATCTACGGTCAAATTACAACTAAAAGGTCTGGTTTGATTAGACCATAATCTCAAGCTATCTATATGAATAGACCAATATTTTAGTTTAAATTCTTGACCTAATCATATGCATTCCGATCGGCAATGTGCCTCCCTGAAAAGGCCTAATAGATCTTATCCATTTTGCAGCTATCACGGGATCCTCTTAATTAGTAATATGACACACTTGAGAACCGAGGGTTGCCCGGTTGGTGAGCACTGCTGTCGAGTAGGCCATCCGCCTGGATTTGAACTTAGTGCATCTTATTTCTGGATACTCTTTATAGTATACATGTAAGTGGATATGTTCAATGATCAAAACGTGTACTTACGCTTCGTAAGGCTTTAGATCTTCGCTTTGTTAGATATACGCATTGAGCACACCCACATAGATATATATAGTGTTACGTGTGTATGCGTACGTCTTTATTGTATTATGAAAAAACATATATAAGACATGTATCTTTCAGGGTTATTTCCCGGCTAATACGGTGTGAAGTTGTATAAGACATGTATCTTTCAGGGTTATTTCCCGGCTAATACGGTGTGAAAACCACTTCCATGCTGTGCGCGTGTCCTTTGGCCCTGGGAAAAACTTTTGCCGTCATCTTTGCTTGTGGTTGTGCCTATCACGTACGTACGATATCTCACGGAGTCACGGGCACGGAGAAAGTTCTCACAAGTGCACACATGCATCATGCTTGCGTCAAACTTGTTCACACATTCGGTGTTACTGCCTACCTCAATATTCACTTGGTCTAGACTTTGGAGCACTAGGGCTTAGTCATGCAACTAGTTAATTCATCTGTCCTTGACATAGTACTCTCTCTCTCAGGTCACAATCTGCACGGTTTCTAACCTGAGCAGTACGTCCGATTTTTAGTATTACTTGGACTGTTGCCGGTATAACTGTCCCATTATATATATATATATATATATATATATATATATATATATATATATATATATATATATATATATATATATATATATATATATATATATATATATATATAGACACATATATGTATGTATGTATGTATGTGTGTATGTATATATGTATATATATACATACATACATATGTATGCATATGTGTGTAGGTTTTCGCACGCACACCTACCCCGAATAACTAGACAACAAAAGTATATGTTCATGTTCATGTTACTGTTACTTTTTGTCTAGCGCCCCCAATACCAAAGAAAAAAGGCATACTTTGGTGGCTGCAGCTGTGTTGTCCAAGTTCGTTAAAGCAATCAGCATATTTCTGAAAGCAAGTTTAATATAATTTTGAAAGCAAATTCAGTATAATTTTGAGAGCAAATCCACCTTATCGTGGATCCAAGTGGGACGTAGACAATGCAGTGCTCACCTCGTTTGGAACAAAGTATACTTTAGTGGTTGCAGCTGTGCAATCCAAGTCTGTTAGAGCAAATCATCATAATTCTGAGAGCAAATTCAATATAATTTCAAAAGCAAATTAAGTATAATTTTGAGAGCAAATCCACCTCATCGTGGATCCAAGTGGGATGTAGACCATGCAATGCTCACCTCATTTGGAACAAAGAATACTTTAGGGGCTACAGCTGTGTAGTCCAAGTCCGTCAGCCTCATCAATGGGACAGGTGGAGGTCTTGTCTTATTGCCCCCTATAACAACACACGAGTGACCTCATCCATCCAACTGCTATGCATACCGTGCATTCAATAACATAATTGAATCCACACGCGGAAAATGGATTTCCCGTGTGTGTGTGTGTATATACATCCCAAATCATATCTACATGTTACAGAAATAGCTACGGTAAGCGAAGAGCGTGCTTCTATGTATATAATGTTCAAAAGAAAGTTGCATGAGCTCTTAATTAAGCCAACTTGACTCAAATTAATTCAGCTCTTTAAGTTGACACACTACTACAGAAAAGGTCATCACAGACGGTTTTGTGAACGGTCTGTATTTATGGGTCAGTGATAATCGAAGGTCATCACAGACGGTTTTCGAACCGTCTGTGATTATCAGCTATCACAGATCTGTGATAGCTGATAATCACAGATGGTTTTTAGTTAAAAACCGTCTGTGATACTAATCATCACAGACGGTTTTTGAGTAAAAACCGTCTGTGATATTCCCTTCAACCCCTAAATATATTTCTGTTTATTGGCTAGCCTCAGGAAATGCTAGCCATGCCCTCTGAAACAAGCAGATAATCACAGACATAAAACATATACAATTCACACAACTCATTTCATTCAGATACATTTCACATCTCAATTCATTTCACATAAGATAAGAAAGTACCATACCATAAGATAAAATAGTGCAATATCTATCTATTTCGCTCAATATAGGCGATTACAATACATATATATATATGTATATACATACATACATACATATATATATATATATATATATATCTACATATATACATATATAGAATCAATATCTATCTATTATTACTACAAGGTCTCTAAACAAAGTTCTATGAAGCAAACAATAGAGTGTGTCACTTGCTTCATGCCCCTTGAAGGTCTATGTGGCATATACTATTACTACAAGGTCTCTAAACAAAGTTCTATGAAGCAAATAACACAAACTAGTGTATCCGGTTCATTGAACAAGATACACTAGAATGTGTTACTTGCTTCATGCCCCTTGAAGGTCTATGTGGCATATACTATTACTACCAGGTCTCTAAACAAAGTTCTATGAAGCAAATAACACAAACTAGTGTATCCGGTTCATTGAATAAGATACACTAGAATGTGTTACTTGCTTCATGCCCCTTGAAGGTCTATGTGGCATATACTATAACTACAAGGTCTCTAAACAAAGTTCTATGAAGCAAATAACACAAACTAGTGTATCCGGTTCATTGAACAAGATACACTAGAATGTGTTACTTGCTTCATGCCCTTTGAAGGTCTATGTGGCATATATATGAAGCAACAAGCATCAATAATAGAATCAATAACAGTCTTTAACTTGTCAAAATTAATTCCTAACAGATCAGTATATGGATTTGCTATAATATGAAAACAGCAAGAACCGAATGGCACAAGAACAATATATCAATGTCTAGAGAATGTCTTCCAGAGTACAAACTTAATTGTGATAACAGAGTTGACAGTAATTAGAACTCAAAGACTAATTTAACCAATCTCAGTATATGATTTATATCATCATCGAGCAACAATCAATCCCACAAGCAATCTATGTCTCCCAGTGCACAGCCCACACAGATTGCATACAAAAATCACAGACTCACTCACAAGACCAGTGATATTCGAAATCACCAGAAGAACAGGGGCTAGGGGAGGCGGCGGCGAGGGCTCGGGGAGGCGACGGCTCGGGGAGGCTGCGGCGACGGGCTCGGGGAGGCGACGGCCCGGGGAGGCGGCGACGACGGGCTCGGGGAGGCGACGGGCCCGGGGAGGCGGCGGCGACAGGCTCGGGGAGGCGGCCGGCGACGGCTCGAGGGAGGCGTCGGCGACGGCTCAGGGAGGCAGATCGGGATTTAGATATAGAATAACTGCAGAATACACAGAAAACCCTAGCCAGAGGGTATATATAGGGGATTATCACAGACGGTTCTAAGTTTAGAACCGTCTGTGATAAGCCTACTATCTCAGACGGTTCTAAACTCAGAACCATCTGTGATAAGGCAGTTTACGAACAGCCTGTGATATTAATGTATGAGACGGCGGTTATATACGAAGCGTCACGGTCTGTGATATTAATGTAAGAGACGGCGGTTATATACGAAGCGTCACTGGTGGTTTCGAATATGAACCGTTTGTGATAATGCTTATATTTGCACGCACTATTCCATTTCTTCGATCTAAACTGTCCTCTCCCTCATCTTCTTCGATCATCACCACATTTCTCAACAATGACATCTAAAATTTTGTTCATCTCCTTCCTCTCATCTATCCATCACGAGTTGTTCGGCCGCAACCTTACACAGGCGGCCAACAATTTACGTCTGGAGCAGCTCCTCCGCTCACGCCCTGCTCTCCTTCCTCGACTCGCTTCCAATATCGTCCGTCAACTAGACCTCATCATCCGCCGTCGACGGAGGTGTCTCGTTGCTGCTCACGAAAAGGAAACCGCCCTCAGCCTTGTTCTTCTCTACAATGTCCACAAAGCGGAGGAAGCTCTTGCGGAAGTGCAGAGTGTGATAGATAACCTTTCCGATCAAGCAGAATCGGCCGATTCTGTTGAAGTTTATCATGGCATCCTCTTTGAGATTATGGGCCATGCTAATGATTTACCCAGGCTAGAGGAGGAAGTGGACAGGGCAAGGACAATCTTCACGACATTCGAGAACTCAGCGGCTGATCCTCCAACTCCAGAAGTTGAAGAAGAAGCATATGAAGCCCAGAAGATTAAAATCTGGGAATCTCTTTTTCTCTTAGGTTTGTAATAAATTAAAGTTGCCTTGAATTAAAATCTGGGAATCTCTGTTTGTCGAACTTTTGCCGTCTGTGGTGTTTGTGGTGGGAAAAAGGAGTATTATAGACGGTTTATGTTTAAAAACCATCTGTGATATTCCATTATCACAGACGGTTCAGCGGTAAGAACCGTCTGTGATACTCCTTTTTCCAACCACAAATGGCCTCCAAATTAAAACCGTCTGTGATAGTGTACGTCACAGACGGTTTCACAAAACCGTCTGTGATTTGGCGTCTAGTATTAGGCTTTCTGTAGTAGTGACACCCACATAGAAAACTAGCTGAAAATCCTGCGCAACTACACTAGCAATCATGTAGTAATCAACTTGCTAGAAATCCTAGAAAAGAGGAAAAAATTGGCTAGATAGCCATCTTATTTTACTAATACATGTGGCCCAACACACACGGCTTATGATTTACGGCCTATGACTTTTAGCCCTAGTATACGTATTCGTGTGAATAAATCAAAAACCGATAAGTCGCTTTTAAAAAACTATCCCGATTACCTGTTTTAAAACAACGGTGAAAATACTATACTATTTGTTTATTCAAGAAAATTCATAAGTTATAATCTATAAACTATAAACTAAAATAAATTGAAAAGGGCAGACCAGTTACCTAGCCTGAAATGAAAGCACCAAATTAATTATCGTGCATGCTCTCCATGTACCTAGCTTGTATGAAGGCATGCTATGCTAGCATGTCACCAAAATACCAAATGTCAAGGCAAAGCAGCGTTTTTCATCAAATATGTCGCCAACGCCCACTCATTGCGTGGTCTTTTGCGCTCAAACTCCTTCCGTCTACAGTGACATGTACCAATGGTATTACAAAATTGAAGGTCTAGAAGGAAAGCGAGAGAATAGTACTAGAAACTAACCAGCTTTGACTTACGACGACTTAGCACATAATATACAATGATATAGATAACTGATGTCTATAATATAGACAACTTATTTAATAAGTTATTTTTTTATATATCTCTATAGGCAGCTCCTCCGTAACATAATGAGTATTGTTTCTCATGTTACTATTGACGGCTGCATAAGAGACGGTCTAATTTTCTATGCGCTCCTTCTCTTCTTTACATCATCTTGTATCTTAAATGGTAAGGATTATAGACAAGTGACGTCACACCATTATACATGAGTAATATAGCCTCTCACCGTACTACGCACACTTGGCAATAGTTCTGGTGGTCTCAAGAGAGAGAGAGAGAGAGTAATGTATGGTGAGCATTAGCTCACTGTGAAATGCCACTAGTATTGTAGGGATATTTTTCTCTGTTCGTATTGGTTTATAAAAGTTGCTTTTCTATAGTATGGTTTTTCTACAGTACCTAACTTGCAAACAGAATGTCTTTTTAAGGCAGAGTCTACTAGTTGATTGTAGTACATATTGTAGTGACTTTATTTATATCAGTTAAAATCACACGCGAGTATCTCTCTTTATAAATTTCTCTATAATCTATTATTATTCATAAGTCAATAAACGGGCCACCCCATCTGTCAAATTTAGTCAGCAGTCATGCTCAAATGTGAATGGCTGTGTCAAACAGATAAGAAACACAAAATGTAGTAAAGCTTTCTCTAAAATTGCAAAGTGTTGTGCAATTGTCGGCGATGGAAAGATAATAAAAATTCGGGTGATTGAAAATTAGCAAAACTACCGTAATAAAAACAGCTTGTATAGCCCAGTCTGGTAAAGAATAACTCCATTTCCTCCCATTTCATTATTCAAATTCCTTTTACTTACGTGTATATGTGCGTGCCAAACACACGTACCTAAAAGAAGTCTGAAAAAAATGGATGAGCAGAAGAAAAAGAAAAAACAAAGGGTGCACATGTCTCTCTCACACAACCACTTCATTTCTTTTTCTTATTTTCTTAATTCTCCCTCTAATTTTCTAAGAGCACTGATTAATTAAGCACTAGGTGAAGCGACGATGGATTTTACTGGGCAGTAACATGTACGTACGCACTATGGCAATTAATTTAGTTATAAAGAATAAGAAATTTAGCTCGATCAAGCCCATGTCTCCTGGTGATCAAATAACGCAATCCTCTGGTACGTGTTGAAGGGATCCTCGAACTCCCATGACGTCGGCCCCGTGACGATGTCGTCCAGCCCCATCAAGTACATCGACTCCGGCCACTCCATGATCGGCGGTAGCCACTCGTCCTCGAAGCCGCTGCTCGACGCCGAGGCGGAGGACGACGACGAGGACGACTCAGGCGAGGTGGTGGCGCTGCTGCTGCTGCTGATGTTCAGCGCTGCCACGTCGTATGGCAAGATGATGTCGTCCAGGTGCATCATCAGCACCTCGTCGGTGCAGAACACCTCGTGGCCACCAGACAGCTGGCTTCCCGTGGCCACGACGACCTTCTCCTCCTCCAGCACCTTATGCTCCGGAGAGTTGCCGCCGGCCGGCTGCTGCGGAGGAGGAGCGGGCTGGAGGGGCTTGTGGGTCACGGGGTCGATCCCCATCTTCTTGAGCTTCTTCTTGATGTGCGTGTTCCAGTGGTTCTTGATCTCGTTGTCCGTCCGGCCAGGCAGGTGGGACGCGATCTTCGACCACCTGCCCAACATATATGGTTAGTTCTAGTCCAGGTAAGGAACCCAAATGTTCAGTTTCGCGTGAAACCGCAAGCGCAGTTTGGCTTCAGGAACTCCTACCTGTTGCCAAGCTGCGCGTGCAGGTCGATGACCGTCTTCTCCTCGTCCTCCGAGAGCAGCCCCCGCTTCAGGTCCGGCCGGAGGTAGTTGGTCCACCGCAGCCGGCAGCTCTTCCCGCACCGCAGCAGCCCTGTTTGCACAAACACGAGTATCGTCAGGACATTGACCACAGGTTGTGACATTCGGGCAACCGGCCAGCCGGCGAGCTAGGGGTACGGTAGACTGTCACCCACCGGCGAGCTTGGGCACGGCCCTCCAGCAACATTGGCCTTTGCTGAGGAGGAAGCTGACGAGCTTCTGGTCCTCCTCCGCCGTCCACGGCCCCTTCTTGAGCCCCACCTTGTCACAGCACGGCTGCCTCCCCATTGTTATGCAATATCGACCGAGATCAAGACAAGATCACTCACAAGAAAGCAGCAAGCGACAAGACAACAAGTCGTAGCAAACAGCCGCAAAGCTTGCTTGATTTTGGTAGTACTAGGCAACTATTAGCTTTTAGCTACATGGTGAGACGCTGTTGCCACCATCCTTTATAAAGGAGGGCCGGTAGCCTTAGGCCATCTAATTCTAAGGTAGGAACTGCCTGCTGCAAGAGTAGGAATCGCGATGGCGCGTGTGCGTGTGGAGTATGGACCATGGAGCATGGAAGTCTTTGTCGGGGAGGGATGACGTGGCATGGGTGCTGAGGCTGGAAGGTAGGGCCCCGACGTGTTTGTTGCCACTTGGCCTCGCTGCTGTTCATGGGTCCCTTTTGCTTGCTTTGCAAGTGCTGCTCTACTAAGCTTTTAATGCTTTTATTTGATCCTCGTTTGTTGTTCAATCAAGGGTTTTTTTTGATGAGATTGCTTTTGGAGTATTTTTCGTTTACCTTAACCTTCTCAACTTGCTAATTATATTGTTCTACGTTCTAACAAGATGTGACTATTGTAGTTGGTAGGATTTGCATGCTAGACAGCTAGAAATTACAGTCTTTCCTCGCCTTTCTTCGTCCATCCAAGAATCAAGTCCAACCAGTCGGAGAGAATACTAGTTCCCCTTTCTTCGTTTTTCCTCGCCTTCCAGATCTGGTCCCCCTCCCCTTCCTCCGACGCCCGGCGGCCTCGCCGGCGGCGAGAGGGGAGGGGGATGCATCCCCGGCTCCCTGTATTGCTCTAGCGCCTTTCGCGCCATGCTCGCGCGGGGCGCCCCGCCCGACCACTTCACCCTGCCCCCCGTCCTCCGCTCCTGCGCGCTCACCGGCTCGGCTGCCCTCGCCGCCTCCTCCCTCGCGCTCTCCGTCAAGATCGGCGCCCACGGGAACCCCTTCGTGGGGTCTGCGCTGGTGCTATGCTACGCTGGCCTGTCCGACCTCCCGGGTGCGCGGAGGCTGTTCGACGGAATGCGCGCAAGGGACGCCGTGCTGTGGACGTCCATGCTGTCCGCGTACGCGCAGGGCGGGCTTCCCGAGGCGGTGCTGCGGTTCTTCGAGGGGATGGTTGCGGCCAGGGTGCAGCTGGACGCGGTGGTCATGGTCAGCCTGCTGCTCGCGTGCGGGCAGCTCGGGTGGCGCCGCCATGGGAGGAGCGTGCACGCGTGCTGCGTCCGGAGGTTCCTGGGGTGCCGCTGTCCCTCGGGAACGCGCTTGTGGACATGTACGTTAAGTGCGGGGAGTTTGCATTTGCCGAGAGGGTATTCGCCACGGTCAGTGGCGAAGGAAGGAAGGAAGAAGGCACCATGTTCACGGCGAGGAGGAAGATCCTGAAGGTCAAGGGCCTCGTGCCCGTGGAGTTTGAGGACTCCATCGCGCAGGCGTTCTTTGACCTAGAGATTGGCAACCAGGAGCTCAAGAGTGTCCTCAAGGGCCTCTACATCGACTCCGTCTTCCAGATGGATGTGGCCGGGAGCAAGAAGGCAGTGGTGTTTCGCGTGCCGTGCAGGCTCCGTAAGGCGTTCAGGAAGATTCACGTCAGGCTCTTCCGTTGTATTGCTGTAGACTTGATCCGTGGCTCATGTCCCTGGATCTGCTCAGTGGTGGCGCTTAAGCGTCGCATAATGGTTTCTACAGTGGCGGACATTGCAGGATTCGGCTCGTCGTGGAGTTCAAGGGTGGCTATGCTATGGCCTTGAGGCGTGCAGGACCCCGGTGTGGTGGTGGCAGTCTTTTTTTGTGTGTGGATAGTGCGTGGGGTGCTATGGAGGTGCTGGCGAAAGCCTTGCCGGTGATCTTACCGGTCTCGACAGCAATGACGCCTTCGGGCGCCATTATCCTTCCTGGAGGTGTTGTAGTGGCACTCCATAGCTCTCATGTTACTGATCTCCAGGTGAAAACCTTGCCTCGGTGAGGCGGGCGGCGTCGGCGACTATAGTCGCCTCCTTCGAGACGTCGCCTCGGAGGTCCATCTTCACGCAAAGCAGACCGTAGTTTGGATGGCACAGTCGGATGAGAATAGGGACTTGTTGAAAGCAAGGACAGAGAAAAAGTGCTGAAGCTTAGTCTTTCTAGTTTTTTTTCAGTCCTTAAGCTATCATTTCTGTTGTTTTATGCCCCTTTGTTTTGAGGTTTTGAGCCTAAGAGCTCGTGTAACTTTTGGCTATATATATCCCACGTGGATATAGAGGCCGGATTTTATATCCTTTATCTAAAAAAGAAATTACAGTCTTTTAAAGAAATGCTTCCATGCAACTTCAAATGTGCAGATGTAAGATTATAAAGATCATAAATTACTTGTGGTTATTACTAGTTTGTGAATGTCAGCCTCTCTGATTTCTCATTCAGTTTAGTATTTGTGCAGTTTAATTTTAGAAAACATGAAGCATTTCCCACTTTCTGAACCATACTTTCAGAATCTGTTGCACTTTCTGAACCATACTTTCAGAATCTGTTGTATATCCTACTACCTATTTGCTGCACAAACCTTAGTTCCATAGTAATAGCAGTCTCCCAAACACACTCTTGTTGCCTACATATTATACTGTCAAGTAACGAGATTCTACTTAGACAACTGAAAATACACCAAATTTGAGAGTAGAAGGACAAAATTAACAAACTTAAGCAGTAAGTGTTTGAAAGAAAAAAAAATCAACTAAGTAGGGTTCAGCAACCAAACTCAAGCAATATTTAGTGGAGTTGATGACCAATCCTATCTTGTGACCTTTTCTTGATCTAATTATCTTTATATTCTAACTTCAGTGCAGAAGAGAACGCGGTTGTTGTGAACTTGACCTTTGAAGCGTTCAGTTCAGTTATTAGTTATTACTTTAGATGTTCAGGTTATCATCTACCAAAACACGCAAACGGGATATTGCTAATGAATGTAAATAGGATAAAATGAAGCAGGAGTCAATAATTCAGAGGTTCGTATCCGCAGTCTTCTCAACTTTTGGAGAGTATTTTGGTAGGTTGGGAAACTTCGACTGATGCCATGCAAGAGTGCTGGCGTTGACAATTGCGCTCTTGCTGCCAGCACACGAAGCTTCTAACAAAAAAAAAGCCACAAGTATGTTTTCTTGACATTCTTTACTGCATATTTTGAACTCATGTTATAAATTAATGATCATGTGCACATTAATTTCCAAAGACAACGGAACATTTTGTCAATAAAATACGGTGTTTGCAGCGAAATGCAGGATAAGGAAATCAAACAAAAACTTCTGAGCACGTTCTGAAATTAAGCAATGACATCACTGATTTTGATCAAAGAAGCCAATTTACTATTCTAAAAATCTGACCTTGTATCAGCTAAGCTATCAACCAGCCAAACAGTAAGTATTAAATCAAGACTACAGGAACAGGTCGAATGATCAGTTCGTCAATTGACTGACTTTTCGAGCAAGACATGCTTGCATCTGATTTCCTGGCAAGTTTTGCGCACATTGGTCTACTTATCAGTTTTCTCCATTCTTCCTTCTCAAATGGCCATCTCTTTAACAAATCATCTCCCATCCAGCTCAAAAGTCTGAACTCTGACGAGGTCTTTCAAGCTAGAGCGTTCAGAGATGAAGAAGCTGCGATGCTTTCGGTCAGAATAAAGTTATATTATTATTCGCAGCAGAATTAAGCACGTTTCAGAATGCAAGTGCCCTCGATCAAAGCACATGACTTGTGTAACCTTAGCCGCCAGTGGCTGCGGTCCACTGTCGCTTAGGATTTACCGTTTTCAGCAGGACATTTTCAGGCACGTGGATATTGCAGCTGGTTATGCAATTTTGGTCTTCTTCTGGATACTTTTGACACCAATGGCATCAAAAAATAAGTTTTAAAATGAAAACAAGGGCGACTGAATCATTGGTTGAGTCAGGTAATCGATGCACGGATAAAGGTGTACTTTGCATTTGACAGACGCTTGGGCAGCACTTGAGCGACTTTCACACGAACAAAGTGAGGAAAAGAATTAAGCATCAACCGTGGGGGTGGTCCAAAGATTGTGTTCCTAAACAAGCTCAGCGGCATGAGCATGCAAGAAGGCAACCCTTTGACTACTTCTGTTACCATGTAGCAGGCGCCCTTCTTTTGCTGATTTCCGTCAGAAAGTTCAGACGCAACACATCCATTATCCGAGATGCTACGTATCGGCTATCCAGTCCCCGGGCGCGTGTTACCGGGTCTTGCTGCGTGAGACCTGTGTTCATGTGAATGGCATGAGTTTAGTTTACACCATGGGATGGCCATTGACAGCGATGTCGGTTTAGTCTGTCAAAGTGTGGAGCTGTCAACTGCCGTAATTTCGTACGAGAATTCAGAGTACCCTTCACTTCATGGGAAAGGACAGGACATTGGACGTTTGGAACAACCCTGTACACGTGTAAGAGTATTTGATATTGCTTGTTTATTGCTTTTATTACTTGAGTTTGATTATGAAAAATCACAGGTTGACATATTGCTTTCTGAAGCTAGTGATCAGACCGAGCCTAACATGGTGGTCTGACCGGCCAGCGATAGTACCGGTATTTGACATGTGGTATGATTGGTTTGCGGTAGTACCAGCTCTTTGTTGACAGTAGTTATTTTCTAGATAAGGTCTTTTGGAGGTTTTGGTCTGAGACCTGGTACGGTAGTTTCGACATTATAAGTGTGGTATGACTAGAGTGGAGCGGTCTGATCAGCCATTGCATGGTGGTCCGATCGGAGTTATGCTGGTGGTCTGACCGGCCTTTGCGGCAGTTTGCTGAGTTGAGTTTATTTTGGTTTGTTAGTTATGAAGGTGCTATGCAATTGCTAGTTATGGGGTTTCCATACAAGCGTGAATCATGGGGTGTTCATGCATGTGTTTTACTGATAAAAGTTAAGTGTATGTCATTTATGCTCGGATCAATTTCTTGTTCTTTGGTATATATAGGTGCTTTGATGATTGTTACAATCAGCGACAGAACAGAGGCTTGGTGGGCGTGGCGTGCCACGTAAATCTGGTGAAGCATCATCTCAAGCAGAGAAGCACGGAAGAATGATAAGGGTCGTGAAAAGGCAGTGCATACATGTGGTGCGCCAATTGGACTTATGCATTTCAAGTTGTGACATTCCTTGGAGCAGATGTACAATCTTAGCGGCAAATAATTGGGCATCACGGACTGTGGTGTAATATGATTTGTCATAGGACTTGAGCATTTCAAATAGTGACGGCCTCGGTGCAGGCGTATGATCTTAGCGATGAGGCATTGAGCATCACATCTTCGTGAAGACCGATGGGTGGGAATTAAGAAAAGTATCCAATAGTGGATGGATTGGCGGTTTGCAAAATCGTGGTACTGGCCTAAGTAGTTTAGGTCACGTCTTTGAAGATTAAGTGTGTTAACGAGTTTGTGGAGCCTTGTGGAAGTCGTGCTTTGAAAAGTGTGCAAGTTTGTGAAATGTAAAACCCGTTTGTATGTTAGTTACTGAGTTTTCCCATTTATAAATGATATGATCTACTAAGGAGTCGTTGGTTATTTAAGCTTTAATATGAGGTGGAAGCCTCCACTATATAAGTCTTGTGTGTTGAGGAGAGAGATAACACTTAGAACTTGAGAGATTAGAGTTAGAGTTTTCTTATGTTGGTGCCTTTTGTGTGTTCTCTAAGGTTACAGCTTTGCCATCCTCAGGGAGTAGCTATAAAAAATATTTCTCTCCAAGTGAAATGAACATTTAAAGTTTACACAAGTGAGTTGTGCTATGGATTCTTTTATGTGATTTTGATCCACTTGGCTTTCTTGTTTAGATTTCTCTCTTCTTTACCTTTTCTAGTGCTAAGAACATATACGAGGTGGATATATCTCTTGGAGATTAGATCTCATCCATGTAGGTGATTTCTAGAGGAAGTTCTGGAATTTACCCAATTTTCCACAAGAGAGAGGTGTTTAGGGATTTTGCTCTTGTGAGTGGTTTGGTTTGAATTTGTATTGTGATCTAGCTTTCTATGATATGTGAGAATCCATATCAAGGTCATCTAGATCATTTATGACTCACGAGCAAAAGCAGATCAAGATTTTTCTCTTTTGTCCGGTTTTGGTGCAACTCCTTATTTTGGATAAAGGTCAGAATTTTGGCATCGATGTTCATAATCCATGATAGAATAGGTTCTTAACAACCTAGAGAGGGTTTGTGTCAAGTTTCACTGCATTTGGATCAATAATTTGAGAGTTGGATCTTTTGTTGGATTATGTGCAGTGTAGTCTGCACTGTTTCTCGACAAGCGATCAGATCGAAGTGCAGTCGTGTAGGATCGAACATGGCAATCAGAAGAGGTGAATGATTGTAGTCATTATTCAGAACTCAATAGCAATCTAACTTACCAGATGTAGATTTCGATCACTTGACGCTCGACCGTTTAGCTATTACAAACTCTTACCAGTCGTAAACTTTGATAATGGCTTTGACCACTTGGCGCTCGACCGTTTAGCTATCGTAAACACTTACCAGTCGTAAAACTTTGACCATTTCTACGTTGTAAACTATGACCGCTTTGCACTCTGATCTTCAACCGGTTAGCACTCATAAGCTTTGACCGCTTTGCACATACTCGAACTTCAACCGATTGCACATACTCGAACTTCGACCGATTTGTTGCACTAACTCGTAACTTCGACTGCTTTGCACTGAGTCATAACTTCGACTGCTTGACACTGAGTCATAACTTCGACTGCTTTGCACAGAGTCATAACTTCAACTGGTTTGCATGTACTCGAGATCTCTGACACTGAAGGCAAAACCTCTCGATCAACTGCGCCTTTGAGGATTCAGCACCTTTGAGTACTCGTATTTCCTTTGTTTTTCAGTAATGATTCGACCCCCTTTCACGTAGTTGTAGACTTCCTTCGCTCGTAAGCTTCGACTCCTGTAATCACCAACACCTTTTGCAAATCAAGAACAAGATTGATTTAAAATGATGTTTATTGCTGGATTTTCATGGGTTTACAAAGCGCCCTCGAAAGCACCCCTAAAAGTCTAGCCGAAACTTAAGCCTCCTCAATACTTCTCCAAAAAACACATACATTTGCTATGCCCCTACACCTCTATTTATATTCTCTGACACCTCTCTTCGAACGGATCATGACTTTTGAGTCATAATCTGACTCAAGTCTCTTACAAAACCTTCTCCTCTTTCTTAGGATACAACTTCATACTATGGGATTTCCAAGTTACAGCTCTTAAAAACAACTTTTCCCTTCCAATTTTTCAACTTGTCACGTGTCGAAACCTCCAAGATCGTACATCCCATAGCTCCTCTACACATCATCCACATTTGTTCTCTACATGCCTAAGCATAAGCCCCACCATCTCGTGACATCCTCAATCACACGAACCTCAGATCTCTCATCCTAGTCCGAGTCCACTTCGTCATCAACATTGATTGCCTTCATGCTCAACCTACACACGCAAAGATCAAAGAATTTTTTTAGCACAAGTTCTCTCCAACTTGACCAATATCAGTTCACACACGCATAACATAACATAATTCACCTATAAATACGAACCAATTCATCTATAAACTCAATTGCCACATTTTTCAAAAATCAACCCAAGACCACCTTGACATGGCGATCAGACCGTAATCCCTTAATATTTTAGCACTTTTTAGTTTTCGCAAATGTGCATCGTCCAAAACTTCTACAAACGCAAAATTCAATTCAACCCACGTCAACTATTCATCATCACCATATTTACGACCTATTCACATGGTCTAGCAAGTCGTATCGCGCGCGGTCAGACCACTTGTAAGTCAGTGGTCAGACCGGTTTGAGACTGTTTGACTTAGGTGGTTTTTGGGTCTTGGATTTGGTGGGTGTGATGGGTGGTGTGTCAGGGCCGCGTACATGTTCACCGTAGCATGCTGATCCGTGATTACTAGTGATGTCATCTTTATGTTCTTGAGTTGCAGAGAACAATCTGAACTAAGGGACCCCACACGAAATGAAGGACCCACATGAAGGACTGAAGAACAGAAATAGAAACTACGTGACCGTACTATCGTCTAAAGAAAGCAGATTTTCATTCAAATTTGAAAAGCCAAAGTTTGAGTTTCCACTACGTAGAGTTAATACCTAGTGGAAGACTTTAAAAGAGTCATTCAACCCTTCTGACTCGTTGCAGCCGATCCTACAACCTACCTAGAATCTACTGACGAAGCGTGTTTACTGCTGTTCTCTTCAGAGTTATTATCAGCCGTGTTTTCCTCTTCCGAGGGGACATGAGAGGCTGTCTGCTTTCACAAAGTATCAAAAAGGAGTTTCGTATCACACCTCTTTAGAATTTGCTCTCCAATGTAACTATCTCAAGAGGAATTCCATTTCACACCTCTTTAAAATGTGCTCTCCTATGTGTCATCTCAATCAGCGAAAGCTTGATTCCTCTTTGCTGTGACGATCCATTGATTCCCTCATGAAACTGATCGCTTGCTACTGGAACTCGACAAGATAGCAGGAATTTTAGCTGAAACTTTTGTTCCTTTCATATTCTGGGAATTTGGATGAATCTTTTGTTCCTTTCAGATTCTGCTCTGTCGTGGGAATAATGTAATGTATGCGTCCTTGCATTTTATCTCATATTCCAAACAATTTTAGAACAAAATTGTTGAAGTATTAGTATATTGCTTATCTTTCCGTAATAGCTTAAACTTTTGAGTGAACAGGTACATAAAACTCAATAAAAATATATAGAATAATTTTTAGCAATCAGTAATATCTTGAATAGAAGCAGTGGCGGAGGACCCAATAGGGCAAGCTGTGGCATGGGCCAGACCTTGATGCCGGCGGGCGGGCGGCGGGAGGCGGGCGGGTGGCGGGAGGCGGGCGGGGGGAGGCGGGTGATCCACCCCACCTCAATTTTTTCCCGTCCTCCGCTCCTTAATAGAAGTCATCACAATCTAATGAGAACTGACGCAAAATCGGTGACATCTGCTCGGTTACTGTCAAAGCATTATTCATCATTTCTTTACATAGTACCATCTTGCAATTCTCAGCACAACGTACAGAACAGTTGCAGCATGATCTTTCTACAGTGTTTGTATCTCCCAACTGTCATCATGTTCACACTGTGAGCAGAAAACCCGTGAACTCTGAAAGGCGTGATACTCTCCAGGACAACAACTGCCGACTGAAAGTCCATAAAGTCTGCATTCATTTTACTCGAATAAGTCAACATGATTATTCACAATTACCAACTTCGCTGAATTAATCTCACAAATTCAACAGGTCAGTGCGTTGCTACAGGAACAGACTGAACAGTAGATACATATCAAAATACCTACTGATCTCATCGTTACAAGAGAGCACCACCAGATCCATTCTGATAACATGCTTTGGCCCAATATCACACACTGTACATTGCTGACAGGCAAAAGTCCCATCAAATTTGCATGTCCCTCACAGTATGGCTTTCATGTTCTGTATTTTGGGATCTTAGCTGCTTACAAGTCAGAGCAAGCAGGTTCATTTTCACCAAGTTTCCCCCAAGTCGATTCAGCTGCCTCATCTTTCACATTTAGCAAAGCACAGGAACCAGCCTCTGCACTCAAGTCAGCATGAATTTGTTTACCTGAAATGTGTGTCCACATAACAACAAACATTAAGCAGGTACACCAAACCTTCCTTCCGCACTTGAAAATTAGTAACTCAGGTCAAAGTCGCTAGACCTGAGGAGAAACAAGTGAAACATTCAAGGACTTGAAATCTTGAACCAACCGCTGAAAAGACGAAAGCAGCAATAGAATAATCACCAAGCTGCTTTCTTACCAGTCCACGGAGCAAAATAAGCATTGAGTTCCCAGGCCATCGTTAAAAGACAGCTATTCCAAAAGGAGGGAACGCAAGAAATTATATATGGTTATGGATACTGATTCTGAGGCATCACAAATGTCGTCATCAACAAGCAACAAAGTAACAAGTTGCCAAAGTCATTCCAAGAAGTTGGAAAGGAAATTGATTATCCGGAAGCATTTCTACTTGATATAAAAAAGGGTAGCAAGGGCCTACAGTAATCCCTAGTGGATTCGAACACCAGCCTTACATTTCCGCACTAAGGATATCAACATAAATATGATGCTCATCATCAGCGTTTAGTGTTTTCTTCAGGCCATGGTTGAAAAAAGATGATTGCCGGTCCGGTCTTGAAAACTGTATTATCTAGCAGTTTATAGCAGTGAGCAACATGCTGGTTAAGGACTTGCACATTATGTATGATCTACCTACCCATATGGTACCCTAAAAAACCATATGGTTGACGAACAGACAACAAAGTTCAATCATACAAGATATACACTGCGACATAATCATTCAGCACATTAGAGAGAAATAATACACATTTCAACCTACACTTCAAAACCCCCATAAACTCAGTTTATTGTCTTGTTAGCACAGTTATTAATTCTTTTCTCATTGTTAGATCCCCTTCTTACACATGAATGAACTCCAACTAAACAACCAGAACATCGTCAGTTCATCGCAGCAAAAAGCAAGGCGGCCATCCTTCCCTTCGTAGCATCTTACGTTCTGCTGATACCTCTACACGCACAACGGCATAGCATTTTAGATTTTTAGATCATATGAGAAGCAGTTATATAGACACCAAACAACAAAGCTTATGGCTTTCATCATGGGTGAAAGAATATAGTTATCCGTAGTACATTTGCTTGTTCTAGATCTTGACCACATTGTCCGAATACAGAACCATACTGATCACTAGCTGAGGTGAGAATCGTGAGATGGAAAAATCGTCTATGGACAATTGGACATGGCTTCATTTTGGGCTGCAATTGCAATGGACTGAATATATGTAGACAAGAATATCCACTGGGATAAGTAGATCAAGATTGGGCTGAATTCTGAAATGTCAATAGCCCAATTAACCCCAACATTTGTCGGAGACAATATGCAAAACACCTTCACATGCAACGACGTTCAAACTGCATCCACTCCTGAGCAAACACCCTCACACGCATACCTTACAAACACCATGCGGACACTTGCTGTACCCTCAGTCCCTCATTAATCCGAGCAAGAAAGAAGCCAAACGCTCGAGCACATCGTGGACAGGTCGTGGTCACCTATCCCATAACTCTGTGGTGCATGCATACGCTCATGGCCGCGCTTGGCGCCGGCGGCGAGGAGAGCGGTCTGGCGTCGGGGTCGCCGGAGGGGCGCCACAGGAACCGTTCGCCCTCACCGTCGCCTCGAAAAGCATGTCTCTGGTCTCTTGTGGCCCACGGGTGGCTGGCTCCACAGCCACGCTCCGCCGCAGGATAGGCCTCACCGGAACCCTCCCCGGATGCGGCGGAGGCGTGGAGGAGACGGGAGGGGGTTTGGGTCCCACGCCTCTCGCAGACAGGTGGGACCGGAGAGTCGGCGAGACGAGATCGATAGTTCAAGGGCCTTGTCTACAAAAATCCACCCGCGAGTTCTTCCCCTTCTCGATCAAAGACCGTTCAGTACTGATCCAACGGCAGGAAGAGGAACCACGTAGGACCGCAAGAAGGAGGGTACCTTTGCAAAATTCTCCGACCTCCCGTTGCCCATGCCTCAATCTTACCCGTGCAAGCTTGATCGCCCGGCCAAGAAACCCTCTTAGGAGTTCGTATCGCAGACAGACCATGATAGGCGATCCGTTTCCTAATTGTCATCGTAAACAAGGCCTTTTTCGCAAAACTCCCCTTGCCTTCCCCAACCCAATCTGGGCCGCGTAGCCTCCATCGAACGGTCAGCGAGTAATCCGTCGTCTCCGCCGCAGTGTACGACGCCGGCGCCGCGTGTCCCCGGAAGGTCACGGCTCCGCCGCATCTCACGCAGGGCAGCTGGGCTACCTCCACAGACCGCAGGTTCGTACTCGCTGAGTCGTATTGTCGCTTAATCTTGGTCATCTCCTTGGTTAGCATCGAACGATGATGCAGACCTGGGCACTGACCTGTCTTGCACTCGAAACTACCTCAATTCTAGAACATTCTTCTCAATCGTGAATTGTTCAGTATCTAATAGCGGCCTCAATTATGGGTGAGTTCAATTGGGACGTGGCCGTGGCTTTGGGTTTATCATTTTCGAATTTTGGCTACTCGTAAGAGATAACACGTAAAGAAAAACAGTCGCATATGATTTTATCCGGTATAACTAAACTCGATATAGTGTCTACTATATTCTGCTTTTAAACCTCACTTTAATAAGACGCATCATTTAAAAACGAGTTACTGCAACACACAGCGATAAGCCGAAGCCACATCCATTCCGAACCCACCCTATCTTCTTGACGTGGACACGTAGGCCGGCCTGCTACCGCGACATGGAGGCAAAGCCGATGGATAAGTTTGCCCCTGCTCCAACCGGTTTTTTGGCTTCAACTTTTGACTTATCGCTTCTAAAAGCTAGATGTCACTTTGAACATGTCGGTTTTTTTGGGGTTTTTTTAGCTTTTTGGTCTTTCCCATGTTCCTTTGCATTGTCCGTGAAGAAATAACGGTATTTTTTTAAATTTTTTAAATTGAATGACTCAGAAAAACTAACGGTCTCCACTATAATTTTAGCCAAAAGCTAGAAACTGGCAACTGGAAAATGCCGGGTGGAGGGGGGCTACCGTGTCAGCGACTTCATGTGGAAAGATTTGGTGCATTATTGCTGCAGCTGTTCTTGCTCTTGACACTTCTCCGGTGTCAAAGGTACTAGATGCAGAAGTGCGGCGCCACGCCGCGCTAGCTACTACGTGGACCAAAAAAAATGAACAATTCATAAAGAGGGTTTTTTTTGTAAAAAACAATTAAGGCTTAATTACATAAAATGAGGTATTTTACGAAAAGTGGGATTTTATTCCGTGAAGTTTTCTAAAAAATCAATGATCTGTATGTAATTTGGAAGGGTTTATGCAATTTTGAAATATTGGAGGGTTTGGTCGAAACATCATGATCGAAATAATGTGGTCGAAATAACGTGGTGGGAGGAACGTGGTCGCAACATCGTGGTTGGACGAACGTGGTCGGATAATGTGCTCGGACAAACGTGGTCGAAACAACGTGGTCGGAACAACGTAGTCACAATATCATGGTCGTTCGAACGTGGTCGACCAACGTGATCATAAGAACATGGTCGAACTAACTTGGTCGAACCAACGTGGTCAAATCAACATTGTCGAACTAACGTGGTCAAAACAATATGGTCGAAACAGCGTGATCCAACCATCAGGTTGACAACGTGGTCAGAGGAACATGGCCGTAACATCGTGGTCGAATCAACGTGGTCGCACCAACGTGGTCGAATGAACATGGTTGAAACATCATGTGCAAACAACGTGATCGGAACATCGTGGTCATAACATTGTGGTCGCAAACGTGGTCAACACAATGTGATCAATCCAATGTGGTCAATCAAACATGGTTGAAACATCATGTTCGATCAACGTGGGGGATCAATGTGGTGGAGCCAAAAC